>BGNK01003383.1:0-34275 GCA_003297005.1 Symbiodinium sp. clade A Y106 | reverse complement strand
TCGTTTTCCTGAGCAAGGGAAGTTCAGCGGAAGTGCAGCTCTTCGTGTCCAGTACTAGGCAAATTCGGATGTGATCGAGATGTGTCAGGGACGGCACTTGCAAAGGGGGCTTTGTGCCAGAAGTGAGCACTACTTCTTAACAGGTCGCTCAAGCCGAGGCCCCTCACAGCTTTTTTAACAGCTGTCTGGCAGGTGCCAAGCTTTCGTCCCCTCGGGGACTCGTCAGGGCTTGACAGCCGTAAATGCTGCGAAGATTTGTGCACACATCCGTCAAGCTAATGAACAGGACGNGGCAGGTGCCAAGCTTTCGTCCCCTCGGGGACTCGTCAGGGCTTGACAGCCGTAAATGCTGCGAAGATTTGTGCACACATCCGTCAAGCTAATGAACAGGACGTGTGCACATCGGATGATGCTGACAGGGTAAAAGTTTTTTTACCCTGTCACATAAGACTTGCAAGTTCGTTTTCCTGAGCAAGGGAGGTTCAGCGGAAGTGCAGCTCTTCGTGTCCAGTACTAGGCAAATTCGGATGTGATCGAGATGTGTCAGGGACGGCACTTGCAAAGAGGGCTTTGTGCCAGAAGTGAGCGGTTGTGGGGTGTCAATGTCAGGACTGCCGGAAACGAAACCTCTTCCCTCGGCCGAAATCCCATATCCCATGGCCCGTGACCGCATCGAGCCCCGTCTAGCTGCAGACCATGGTCCGTGCGGATCCGCGGGGTCGTGGGTCTCAGAGTCCGAATCAATGGTGCCGTAGCGCTACAAGGCTGGTGCTGCGGAGCTTTGGATGGCCTTTGGCTATCGCGCAGACCTGGCCCCAGCTTTCGGTGTTTAGGAGTTTACAGTTTAGGATTTGGCTGCGAGGAGAAACATGCAATATTCTGCACTGGCCTGGCGTGTGCCGTGATGGTGCGGTTGAGTTCCTGCAATTTTCCCTCACTTCTTTGACGGACTGGCTCATGGATCGTGCGCTCGCTCGAGACCTCAGCTGGCATCCATTCCAGGCAGAGCTCTCATGTGGTCGCTCCGTGCGACCTTTGCCGGGGGAGGATGCGGAGGGTGCGCTGGCCCCGGTTAGTATCAAGGGTCATCTTTTTCGGACCGGTTCATCCTCGATCCTGCAGGTACTGGCACGGGCAGAGTGCCCCGGAACCGGTGTAGCCTGTCGACTACCCTGCGCTTCCTCCAGGCGGGTAATGCTAAAGATTTCTGACCCTGAAACCCATGAATATGAACTCCATCACCTGTCCGCACCTGCTTTCGTTTCGGTGACGGGGCTCCCGGTCCTGAGCCTAAACACAACCCTGAACTCTCCAACGCAGGCGATGGCTTCCGTGCAGGCGGGGCCCTTCAGCGCCCTGCAGCACCTTTTGCACCGAGTGTGCCTTGGCGGGCACTGGGGTCACCACATGCTCGACTTCGGGTCCGTTTGGTCGAGATTCCCTGGCCTTTTGCTTCCGATCACTCGCGTTCGGCTTCGGGGTTCGTTGCCCATGGCTGTTTGCAGAGCTCGTTGCTGTCAAGGTTGAGGGTGTCGCGTCCAGGCTGCATTCACGACTTATTCATATCCTCCAGCCGCTCTCCACAGCCGCCAGCAGCTCCAACACTGCCGGCCAAGGCTGTAGCCAGCAAAACCAACACCATCACAGTCGTAGCCACGACATGGCCATTAAGTCCATCTGCATCTTCATCTTGAACCCGTCGCTGGATGCGACTTGCAGTTTTGCAGAAGGGTTGCGCGAAAGAGGGCAGACGCCGTTGGTGATTTCAGGATTGCGGGGTTGTTGCAGTTTGCCGTTTGCCATTGAAAAAACCCTCACGAACGGCATAGCCCGTGGCATTGTCCTCAGCTTTATTCTTTCCAGCAGCATTGAAATGCTTGCCCTCTCAATCATCATCTCTGTCATCCTCATTGTCGTCTTGATTTTCGTCATCATGGTGTTCATCATATCAGGATCATCGTCTTGACCTATAGTATTTAGGGTCGCGTCGAACCGTACAGCGGCGACGGCTACCACGACCACAACTATCGCCGCGACCACTACCAGCACCAAGAAGGAAGCTTGCCGAGAGATTCAGTGCAGAGATCAGGCGCACGAAGCCCGAACGTCGTAGCTCGACTTTGTGGCAGCAAAGAAGAGGTACTTCTGATCCCAAGCAACTCGACCCTGACGCCTGCTGCAGAGCGTAGCACAGCAAGTTGGCCCCATGAGCTCCCGTCGAGTTGCCCCAAAGAACACCACAAACGTTCAACTTCGATCCAAGGCTGGAACATTTGAAAGACCTGCGCCCGCCTTGCCCTCAGTTGCTGCGTTTTCGATACCCTGTGAAGGGCCAGAGCACGAAGTTTCAGGCACCAGTGCTTTTTCATCCTGCAGGCTTGAGGGGAGAATTTTTGACAGGATGCAGATATGTGCGTGAGTTGAGGGCAGTCCAATCCGTTGTCAGAGTGGGCGTAGCAGCGACGGTGAACTGCCTCAGTTTTAACTGCCTCAGTTTTGCAGTGTTTTTGCACACGTTGCAGGCCATGAGTCGCTTGCGGCTGCGACACCCTAAGGCTCTCTGATTCGTTATTTACTTGACTCTAGGGACTCTAGGGTGTGTGACAGCCTTCTTCGCGCGCATGGGTTCGAAGCTCAAGCTTGGCACCATGAGCCATTCGGAAGAATCATGTGGCGAGCAACACACACACACAGCACAAAGAGGCCGACGGCATCCAAACTCCAAGAGAACTGAAGATCCGCACGATGCCGCGAGCTCGCCCTCGGTGATGGCGCACGCAGCCGAGCAACTCAAACCTCCTTGGCCTTGTCCCCAGATTCGGGGGGTTTTCAGCAACCGACGAAGCTTGTCGACTGACTCCTGTTGCGTGTCCCACGGAGGCCCGAGGATGCTGGACCGGGCAGCAAGGTGCTCCGCTTGTCAAAGAAGACTTGAGCCAGTTGGCATGGAGTCGAGCCAATTCCATCGCTGCAAATAAAAGGTGTCTGCGGCAGCGCCCTCGGTCGTCAGTGCACTGAGCCTGGCGTGGGCCCCAGCCGACTGCCTGTGCAGTCAGTCAGGCTTGGCTTTGCAGGGTGATTTCTTCTGTAACATATGTCGTGGCCCACATCGCTGGCCGGTGACTAGCTGGGAACCGAAGCCAGCAATGTGAGCAGCAAGAGTTGGATGTGAACATTTCGCAGGGCGGTGGCAGCAAGGCTGTGTCGGCACTGCGGCTCTCTCAGCCTTCCTCAGACACTTCTGAGCTGAGCTGTTGTTGGGCTCCACCTCAGCGACGAGCCCAGGCTGTCCAAGGCCCCGTCTTTGCCAGTGCTCTCCGCTCCTTCGCTGCTGATCGAGGCGTCCCGACCTAGTTTCAGCTCATGGGCTGTAGGGTTTTGCTTTGTTCTCGCCTTGACTTCAAGCCCTGTGTCTGTCCTGAGCCCGCTGAGCCTTCGTTCTCCATGCCTGCGGCCCTCCAGTTGTATATTATTGCGTAGACTGCCAGCCTGTCTGTCTGCCCGCGCACCTCTCTGTCTCCTTCTTTCCTCTCTCTCCCTCTGTCTCTTCTGCATGCTGCAGTGTGCATCGTTTCGTACACTGTATGACTTTGATACCCAACATCCCGTGGCAGGAGGAGGCGCTGAAAGCGCGGACGCAAGCGGCCCTTCTCCGGCTCAACTGTGGTTGGAGATCCACCTACGGCTCGATGTGTCGGAGTCTCAGCTTGGGCCTTGCTGTGGTGTCTGTGTGTCTGTAGGTGTGTAATTAGTAATGAGTGTCATGCCATGGGCATCCTTGGTGCGGTGCTTGGGATGCTGCCAGGCGATGACATCCCGAAGCTGGCAGAGGACCCTGGGTCAAGTCGTTGTTCTATCGTCTCCGGCAAAAGAGAAGGTCCCTGCAACACCTCGGGAAACGGAAAGCGACTAGCTCCCCAAACTCTTTTCTGGCTCTGCTGTACTTCACGTACTTTACATCACTTCCAGAGCTCTGCAGGAGCCCATCGCGGCGCGCCCCAAGGAGAGTGGGGAGCGGCAGTCGCCGGGCAGCCTCAAAGTGGGTCCAATTGGGGGATTTAAGGCAAAGGTGACCCACAGCCGATTTGCGGACGTCAATGTAGTAATGTAATTAGTATCCAATTGAGAGTTAGGGGTGCATCTGAGTTGTTGCTCATCTACTGTACGAGAGCTTCCTACTTTTCATCGAGTTTGCACGAGATCCTGTGTTCTTCCGCCTCACACCGAGGCTGCCGTGGACAAAGATGGATTCTGAGTACAGGCAGCTTTACCTGCCTGTCACCGTTGGTTTTGCGCCGGGGCAAGGCCTGTCCGCGTAGTGTAATTTTCAACAATGCAGGACAAAGTTCGTGGACCACAACTCACCTCCGCCTGCCCGACCAGTGCCCAAAAAGTTGCAGCCTGGCGGAACGGTGCAAGCTCAACATGTTGCTGACTTTGTGCCGCACAAGTTCAGTTCTCATGCTAAGGTATGTTCCTACACCGGCCGAGCTTCAGCGGGACAGCCGCATCAGTTGACAGCAGGTCTTTTGTGGTGGCAATGCACTGGTGGCCTCGGATGCCTCGGCAGGAGCATGCGGCCAAGGAGAAGCATTTGAAGCTTATCGAGGAGGTTGGGTGGAAAGGGACAGCAAAAGTCCCAGACGAACGGCACGAGCTCGTTTAGTAACCTTCCAGGCACGCGCAAAAGAACGCCGCCGCTTGGAGCCTTCGCACGAATTACTGACTGGCCGTTGCATTGCCGTGTGCGCCGCGCTGTGATTCCTTCAAGGAACATGAATGAATCAAGCCGTATTTTATACAAGTACCATCGCGGTCAGAAATGCCAGAAGGATGGGCAGCGGTCCGAGCTGAACACCGGCCCGCTCACTGCTCCGTTGAAGTGCAGGCCTCAGGCTACAACGGGCCCTGCGGCCTTTCGTCCCTGCGGCTACGCAGAAGACTCAAGTCTGCGATGAGGCCACCCGGATCGGAGGCCACTCGGCGAAGGGATGACGGCTCTGCTTCAGCTCGCTTGGTGGTCAGAGTCAGGTCCACTACAACTACGTCGGTGGGCCGCCGCCCTCGCTTTGGAGGCAGGCCCATGACTGGTCGGTGATGGTTTTGATTTGGGCATGCAGCCTGCTGTCAAAGTCTGTCAAAGTCTGCCAAGTTCGTGCATGTTCTTGGCCCCACCGTTTCGGACTTCTTCCAACTGAGGAGCGATTACCGGGGCAACCTCCAAGCATATGCCGGGCTCCCAGACAGCCTCTGCACCTTGTCTCGCAGTCCCGTGGTCACTTTGCAGCAGATTTCAGGTACATACTGCCACGGCGAACGCCAGGATGGCCCAGCCCACGCCGCTGGCAGCCGGGCCTTGCTTGGGAGGGATTCGGAGGGGATCCGCAACCAAGCATAAAAGCATGAGACAAGTCAGAAGGAAACTCTGCAGCCAGGCCGTGGTTTCGTCACCCATCTCGCTGTTTCCTGGCGTGATCGGCCATCCAGATGCCCGGTTGCAAGTATGCCAAATTGGAGATTAGACTGCTTCCGGATGGGCGTGCTTCAGAGTCTGCCAGGACATGTGATCGTGATTGATGCCGTGTCGTTTGCACGCTGCTGCACGCCATTGCACGTCATAAAGGACAGGGCCGAGACATTTCGATGTTTGCCAAGCAAACATCGGCCCTGATCTGGGCAGCTGCATGCACGCGAGGGGCAGATAACTTGTCAGCATCGGGTCCCGGAGGCGGCAACGCTGTTGTTTCGTAGATGTTTCAACGGATCGCCATCCATCTAGATTGAGTTCGTGCATACCTGTCCAACATGGGGCCTATGGCTCCGTTTCATTTTCACGGCTGAAGGCGGAGTAAGGAGTGTTCGGTCCAGAAAAGACGCATCTCATCCCTCTCACGTCTTCTGTGCAGGGAGCTTCATGGTGTAAATCAACGGGTCTGCAGTGGGTCTGCTGCTACTTCCAGATGCACCACGCGGAAGTTTGCAAACTGAGAACAGATTCCTGCACATTTCTGCTGAGGTTGGTAGGCACCTGAATCTGAATAAATAAGCCCGACGTCGCAAGAATTGCTTCCTGCAGCCGGAATCGTGCATGAAACAGGCCGGTCGCATCCTCCAGCAGCTGAGCCTGGCCTGGCGTTCACTGCCCGAGAAAAAGTTCCTTGGCGCCGGGTCGTGTCTGAGGCAGCCAGGGGCAGGGGCCGGGGGCCGGGGGGGCTTACCCGAAGACCCGAGGTTCGTGAAGGCAGCGAATGCCGTGGCCAAGCTGGACCTAGGAAAGGAGCGCCTGGGCACGGAGACAGCACTCTCGTGAGCTGCAGGGTGGAAATGGTATCAGCTGTGTCGGACCAGACCATACAAGTTCGCGACAGCCGTGCCAAGGCTTTGGGCAAAGCCGCTGAAGGTGGCCTTGGAAGCATGGCTGCCACGAATGGACGGCCGACATCTGGCCAACCTCAAAGCGATTGCTGTCATGGAGCTTCTGGATGAGCCGCAGGCGATGCACGCATACCTCGAGCAGTGTGAGAGCCTTCGCAACGACATCTGGTACTCCCGACACCTACAAGTCATTGAGGCCCACGTCCACCTGCTGGACCCTGAGTTGTGGAACTCCCTGGACGAGCGAACTCGCCTCTTTCTGCAGGATGTCCGGACTGCCGCAGAGGAGAGCCGTCAGATGCAGACCCAAGTCGTCCAGGAAAGCTCGGCCTCGGAGAACTCAGAGGACGAGTCAGACGAAGAGGAGGTCCAGGCGGTGCCAGCTCCGACCTTCGACAAGCAGCGCTTCAGTTCCCCCTTGCACGCGGATATCAGCCGCATGCTTTCGGCGCTGGGCTTGGAGCACAGCAACAAGATCTCCGCGGGGCCGGTGCTGCTGGACATCGTGCACCTCGTCGGTAAGTCAGAAACACTTCAAAGTCAAAGTGTGACTTCAGGTGTGTGCTACTCTTGATGCACTCCTTGTACGCTTTAGATTCTTGACCGTGCCTGCCTTTCAACTTGCAGTTCCCAGTGGAAGAGAAGGTTTCTGTCCTCTCTCTCTCTCTCTCGCTGCCAGTTCGCAAAGAAGGCACCTGCCCAGCATGGTGGTCGTAGAGGCAGCGGCACCCTGGCAGTACTACCTGCGCTCCCCACAGATCACCGCGCTCGCGCGTCGCCGTCAGGAGGGTCTGGGCTGGGTTAGTGCTCAGGCTTCAACCAAAGGGGTCGTAGCTTCTGTATTGAGACGAGGAAGATCGTGGCTCCTCTGAAGTGAAGCCGCGCAGTTTCCCAGGAGATGATCTCAGCAATGGGGTTCAACCTACAGGTCATCCCGCGGCTTGACCGATCTGGACCCTTGTGCATAACGCTATAGGCATCGTTTTTTGCGCACCTCGCGCGTGGCCACTTGAAAGCATGCTCCTGAAGCATCTTCTACCATCTCGAAGCCCGAGGTATCTAAAGACTGAAGCCCATGCTTGACCAGCGAAGTCATTTGCATCCCAACAGATGCGCCTTCGTTCATGTGCATAGAGTTGGGTGTGACAGCCCAGGTACTTTCGCTGGGACACCCTGAAGGACGATGCTGCAAAAGCGGAACTTCTGAAGAAGCAGCTGCCCAAGGAGGCTCAAGCTGGAGATCGTGTGCCATTTCATGGCTTTCGGGGCTGCCATTACATGCCTGGCCTCGCCACCACGTGGATGCAGGTCACCAGCTGCATGGCCTCGCATGAAGGCGCTGAAGGCACGAATACAAAGACCGCTTGCTCTTGCCATCCATGTAGCAGTCTTTGGCTCATGATGGCCACCTGCAGGCGCCCAAGCGGATCAGGGACAAAGATCGCACTCCCGCCCTTCGATTTGAGCTGAAGAGCATAAAAAAGCAACAGAGAAGTGCCTTGCACCTGCAACCTTTGGAGGGAGTACCGTAGCCAGAGCTGCTCCCCTTAGCCCAGTGTTTCTCTGCTTGGGCATGCACTGCACATCGTCCCGCCTTCATCGATGGTTAACATGCCCGAACTCTTTCAGCTAAGCTGGCATGCCCCCAGTCCCAGTTGCGACCACACCCCAAACCCTAACCAGACCTTCACGAAAGGAAGCACTGCAAGGTGCTGTTGAGCCAAGCAACTTACACAGAGGCCAGCCGAAGTCCGTAGGAGGAATCCTTCACCCGCAAGCCATCGCGACTTCTGGCCTCAATGTCCGTTCCATCGAGGATGCATCGCTTCAAGGCGCCAGGGTGTTCCTTCTAAGTGCTGCGAGCAGACTCAGAGCCGCCCGACGGGAGGCTCTGCAAGACGTATTGTCGGCATTGGCGCGCATCCCAGCCACCTCACACTTCCGTCTTCGACACTAGCCGACATTCTACTGTCAAAGAAACCAAGCAAGCCTCCGAGTGATGCTGTGAACGACAGTGGCCTTGGCGTTGAAGGTAGACATGTGCGGTAGAGGCCTTATTGTGCGGTCATAAACGGGCTTGGTGCATAAAGCTTCATCCAGACCTCAAGTTGTGCGTGTCTTAATCAAATCAGACTTTCATGTTGGGTCCAGGAGTTGCTCTGGAGTGCTTAAAGCACATGCTCGTACTTGTCTCCTGTGTAGCTTGGCCTGCGTGCGGGCCGTAGCTGTTTTTCCTTAGCTGCTAAGCAACGCATCAGACTCATGCCTTCTGTGTTGCCTGTGTCGGAAAATTGCAGATTGATTTTCTGAACTGCTGTGGAAGATGCAGCCTGCACTGCATGGAAGCACCAGCTCCGAGGATTTATGGTCTGGCCGCAGATCCCACTTTAACAGCAAAGGCATGAGGGCAGATGCTAGATGATGTTAGATGTTTCCGAAACGGTCTGAACATGTCTGAACTCTTCGCACAGCCGAGAAATCCACTAGTGCAGCCAGTTCTTGGAGCATATGCTCAAGGACACCCTGCCATGAGCAACGCAACTTGCACCGACAACAGTCTCTGCAATCGCTACACCTGGGGGGCTTGCTGCCACCAGGTCGTGGACGAAGAAGATGTTGCTGGCGCCGTCCAGGTCGGGTGGGGCTTCTGCATCAGTTGCAGGGCTTGTGATTGCCACCGTCATCCCCCAGGATGTGCCGAGCGATTTGCCAAGGGAAGCTATGGAGTCACAGGCGTGGCTCCGTGGTTCACGAGCTTCACGTGCAAAGCCTTGGCAAACTTTGGCAAGAGGCTGTCTCTCGTTCTTCTGTCAAAGTCAGGTGCCCCGTCCCGTCGGCGCTCGGCAAGTGATGGCTTCTGAGGCAGTCGTGCTTTCAGTTGAGGAGTGGGATAAGCAGTGCTTGTAGAACGTTCTTTCGACTGCAGCCAGCTGTAGTTGTTCAGTCGCGCTCCACAAGCACCTACAATATCCATGATCTAAGCAGGATTCCAAGCGTGGAGCTCCCAATTGAGCGAAAGAGCGCAGTGCTGCCAGGTCGCGCTTGCGAGTCTGCTCGCCCGTCGCGCTTGGGAAGGGATCTCTGCCTATGTTTCATTTACAAGGTATAGGTGTTGCCGAGGGCTGTGTCGTGGCCTTGAAGAGAGTGTAGGAGGTCCTTCAGTGCTGCATAAAAACCTCCCGGCAAAGGTCGTTCAGCGATGGAGCGTGAGTATTGGGTCACTTTGGCACACCGTGGCACAGGTCCACGCTACTTCCCGACTCCGTCATCCAGCAGGCCGCTGAATTTGACTGCAGCTTCTCAGCGTTATCAGAGCAGGTCTACCTGCATGCGCTGCCTACCACTCATGGTGATATCATGAGCTTCCTGCACCTAAAAGTCTATGCCGCAGCATGGTCAGCTTTCTGGGGTTCTACCGATCGATGAGAGGCTTTGGCCCTCGTGGACTCCAAGAGCTGCTCTGCCTGCATCTATTGTGAAGGCGTAGTGACTCTAGTGTGGTCCAGTGAGTCGCGCGCTCCTTGCGAGGCCTCCACGTGGTGACCAGCCAGATGGGTCGGAAGGCCTACGAGGCGGAGAGTGGGAGGATGTGGAGGACAGTGGGAGAGTGCAAAGCCTGGAACCAGCTTCAGGTGCGTGGCCAGAAGGCCTCGCACTTCGTCCTGGCACGGGGTCTCTACTGCTCTTGCCCGGTGCTCATGTTGGTTTGGGCGAAGTGGGGTCCAGAAACGGCGGGCAGAAACACAACATGCACCACAGAATTGCCGAGCTTTTGTTTGTTCATCGCGTTTCTGCATTGATGCAATGTGTGCAAATCCATCTGCACAGCCAGCCCCTGTTGCTCAAAGCCAGCGGCTTCTGCCCTTGGCCATCGAGTACGGCCGGCTCACCGCATGAACTGAAGCAACATGACTCAAATCCCAGCACAATGCCGCGCCTTTGGGCATCTGCAAGATGATTGCAAACATGTGATGTAGCCACTCGAGACATACGTGGCAGTCATACGCCATACGCCTTAACACAGCTGATGCTGTCCGGTCCCTCGCATGCTTGTGCTACGGCATTTGCTACGCACGAGTGGCCCAAGCCGCCTTGCGTGACGTGGGGAAATGTTTTTGCTGCGCAACAGGCTTGGGGAAGCGTTATGAGCGGTACTCCTTTTCCAGACTTGCTCGATGCTCCACGATGGCTTTGTGTGAGGTGTTTGGTCCAGAGCTGCGGGCCGTTGCTGTTCTTCCCAGGTGGGTCTTGAAATCCATGCCTGATTAGATTGGGGATTCGACTGGGGCACCATCAGCTCTTCTTCTCAAGCCTTGCAGGATCTTCCGCTTCACCATCGACACCGCCAAGAGTGCAAGAGAGTCGCGTGGGTGCTGCTGCATGGTCTCAGCAGCATGCGTCTGGGCCGCAGGGCATCCCAGGCGGTCTAGTCTTGTGGATAGTCTCACAGGATAAGACGCAAAGCTAGCAGACGTGAAGGGCGTTTTTCGCATTCACCCATCTTTGAAAAGGCTTGGTGCTATTCTCCAAGTCCAAGCCGCCCCTCGTCAGACACCGAGCGCAGCTATGTGCGCTCCCTGAGAGCAGATCGCGAGCTGGCTTCAGATCTCAGAGAGCTCCGAAGGCACAGGCCAAGAAGAGAGCGGCCCCCAAAGTGGCAGCCGCCAGACGGGCACAGCAAGGTGCAAAGACGCCTCCATTCCTGCCGCCCCTGGATTCGACGATTTGGAAGCCAGTGCCTGTTGCGAAGGAGGAAGCCGACCAAGCGCTTTTGGTCGGCAGCGGCGGGCCCACAGATTTCTCAAAACTTGCAGAGCAAGTGTGGGAGGGCCAGAGTGTGCTCTTCACTCGCCGCTGGACCGATGTTCTGAAGGTGAAGAAGGCACTCAACACCCTTGCAACGGAGCGGCTTTGCCATCTAGATTCCACGGCCGAAGCCAACCGTGAGCGGAGGCGACTTCTTCGCAACTGCGCTCGGCGGCTCTTTGCGGAGGTTGCCGTGTCTACTGGCGAATTGAAGCCCAAGGGGGGACCACCACTAGGCTATGTGCCTTTACTCTACGACGGGTCTTCCCGACTCTATTTTCGTGCCAACGACATCACTGCGCTGAATGTGGCCTGGCAGTTTTTCGTAAACGGCTTGGACTACAGCTTCCTGCGGAACAAGCTTCATCCTTTCTTCGGTGTCTACTTCACTCCGTCTCCCACAGAGACTTAGCTTCTCAAATCACCCGAAAGAGTTCGAATCCCGAAAGAGTCGCACTATCGATGTGTCAAAGCCGAGGAGCACTTCCAGCTGCTACGCGACTGGCTGGGACAGCTGAAGCCCAGCAATTCCTGGCGTGTCCTTGATCTTGGCACAGGGTGCGGCGTCCGGAGCTCAGTACCCTATGCATTGGTGGAGCTTGACACGGCTGCAAGCTTCGAAGTTCCAGGTGATCACCTTCATACTGCGCAGTATGTTCCCAGACCTGGAGATAATCGCCTCGGACCTTTGTCCGAACGCCGTCTTCTCCGTGAAGGCAGAGCTGCAGCGATGGGGCGTGCAGCGAGTCCGGGTGATACAGAGTGACCTCTTCACGCGGCTGAAAGAGGAGGGCCCCTTTGACTTGGTTGTGTTCAACCCTCCCTGGGTGCCAAGACCACCAGAGATTCGGCCCGACGGGGCAGGGGACGTGATCTTTGGCAACGACTACCCCGCGGACCTCTTCCCCCGCCTCTTCACGGAAGTGCCTGTGGCACTGCAGCCCGGCGGCCATCTCGCCACTGGACTGCACGGGATAAACTTCCGTAGTGATGGCATGAGGGGTCGAAGATCCTGCGTCGTGCTATAAAAGGCCATCCTCTTCTCGAACTACGCGCTCTCTCGCGGCCTCGTGGAGGAGAGCCCGCTGAAGGTCTGGGAGAAGACGGCAGAAGCACGGACGCTTCTGGAGCTCCGCGAGCTCCGGCGGCGGCGCGTCGAAGCCAAGGACCGGAGCCGCTTCCGCCAGACGCGCCGAGACAAGGCCTGGGCCCTCCGCGAGGACGACGAGCACCGCGTGGAGCTATGGCACTTCGTGAAAAAAAGGAAAAAGTCGAAAAGGCTAAGCTTTTTGAAGCTCTGCATCATTTCTGCTTCTATCAGCTCTTGACACTCCGACCGCTCAGGTCCCTACTTCGGGCGACGAGTGATCGAGGTCCTGCGAGTTTAGAGTCTCCCTCTCTCTCTCTCTCTACACCTCCATTGGTGTGTCTAGGCAACTCCCGCAAGAAGTGCTCAAGCGGAACTGAGTATCGAACACAGAAGGCGAGCACGCTCAATCGAGCATCAATCGAGCAGCCGCGCAAGATACAATCTAGTCTGTACCGGATCTCAACCGTCTTAACCCTTGAGCCGATTTCTATCAACGGCGAAGTCACAGGCTGCACACAAAAAGTGCGAGAACACGGTGTCACATGGAAGGAAAGCATAATCGAGCATCATGTTCGGCCATGCCGCTCCGCGCAAGCTCGCAACCGAAGATGTGTTTTCCTCGCATCCTGAAGAATCTTTTCTTCACTGACGGGAAGCCGCTGGAAGAGACGGTGGAAGACTTGAAGAAGAACCCTCAGAAGGTTCTCCCAAAGATGAAGTTTGTGGAGTTTGATGGCAAAACTTGGTCAAGGAGCAACCGAAGGTTGGCCTGCTACAAGAGAGCAGGCATTAGCGAGCTCGAGGAAGGTGTGCATTTCGAAATGTACTCGCCGGACGACCACTTCTTTGGCGGGCTGGACAACAGGATCTTCTTTGCGAGAAAAGAAGACTTTGACACCAGGACATATTGCAGTCTTTGTGCGGTACCATTCAGTCGCCGCGACATGTATGTACAACATTGCTTGGATCGACATGGTGTATATTTCAATCCGACTTGCATGTACTGCAAAAAGGAGTTCCGAACCCTTTCCGCGCAGCTGGAACATGAATGCAAAGTGGTAGCAGAGATGCTGAGTGAACAAAGCATGTTTTGCATCTTGTGCCAGAGGGAGTACCCAAGTAATTTTGCATATCTTCAGCACTGCCGAAAAGTTCACGGCGTCTCTGTCGGCTCTCGTCACTGCGACTATTGTGGACAAGATTTTGGGACCGCCATCGGGCAGGCGCAGCATTCCGAGCAATTTGCAGAGCGTCTGCGCTTGCTGCAACTGGAAAGCAAGATTGAGGCCAATCGTCTCCGTATGAGTGGGAACGAAGTGACTTTCGACATGCGAATTCCAATGACATCGGCTGCGAAGCTGTTCAACAAAAAGCGGTACAAGAGGGATGTCATGGAGCTGAAATATCGATTTGGCATCACGGACGTTTTCATCACGCCTGATGTTGAAGCAGAAGAATTGCTACAGGTCAGAGGTGTGAAGGATGCAGCCAAAGACTTCAAACAATGGGTTCAGAATGATATTCTCTCTCGGGTGCCCTACAGACCATTTCACGCTGTCCACTTGACCGTCAAGAAAATGCAAGCAATGCGCCAGTTGAAAGAGTGCACGCTGACGTTGGACAGTGAAGAAATCAAGCTGATGACCGAAGCGTCTTTCACGAACCACATCCGGCACAAAATCGGCATGAGGAAGATCAACGCGCTGAAGGTCCATTTTGACTGCGAGGAAGCGGAGGAGTTTGTGTTCTCTAAGCTGGCGCTTCGAAGTGGTCGCTCTTCAAGGATCGCGCTCCTGGCATGGTAAGCAGACAGTCCGGCCAAGAGCCACTAGCCATTTCTGAATAAATTTTCGCAAAATTTCAATCTTGAGGCCTCAGTCAGGAGGATCATCGGAGGAGCTCTGGCGAAGCAGTGCGCAAGCAAACTGCCGCCAAGCCCTTCGAGGAACCACGCAGACGAAGCCATCTTCAGAAACATCGAGCTGCAGCATTCCATTGCCGGCTTTGGGTTCTGCTGGCAGTTGCACTATTCTGTTTTTTGTGCCCGTTTCGAACCACTGAACGAGGCCGGGGAGCTTTGCTGCAAGCATTGGCTGGCAGTCCAAGTGGCGCAGTCGCCTTCTCGGCAAGCCTGTCTTGTTCACTGTGCGGGGTGGAGTAGGCTTGGAAGGACTTGGCAAGGGCATGTTCCACTCCGAAGGTTCAGGATGTTCAGGCAGAAGCCCCAAAGAACATTTCTGTGGCAGTGTCGTGAATTTGGTATATGCTGTCCGGGTGCAATTCGAATTCGGAATGTGAGCAGCATATGAGATCAGACACTCCGAAGCCTCTGAGGCGCTGCGGCACCGGGATCGGCTCCTCCGAATGCCTGCAGGAAGATGAGCAGGAAACCAAGTTCCAAGCTGGAATGTATCTCGAGTGTTTCGGAGCACACTGAGGGTCAGAAGCACTGCCTCGGATGCAACCATGTTTTTATTATTATTATTATTTTTTTTTTTGCGGGATGTTGGAGGTGTTGCTGTTTGTTGGCGACCTGCATGTTCTGTTGAGGTTCTTGGACTGGTCTCGGCAGCGCATGCTGGGATGCCAGCCTGCATGAGTGCAGGCGTCTCTCTAGACTCTCTCACGTATCGTCACAGTATCCATGTTAGTTAGCTGCTCCTTTCAGGTATCTCTGCAGTTTGTTAGGCTGTGTTCCTGCTTCCACCGGCCTCTTGTGCTGTCAGCGGTGACTTAGGATGGAATTGCTGTCACAGGCGCTTAGAGACCACGGCAGCGGATGATATGCGGCCGACAAAAACAGCCAGATCCGCAGACGAAGGGGACACAGACCCAGTCAGCAATGCTTTTTGTGTGTAGTGCTCGTGAGAAACAACCCCGCCAGGGTACGTATTGATTTTGCCTTCTGAAACCTACCGGCATCAAAAATTGCAAAAGAGAGAGAGAGAGAGAGAGTACTCTTGCATGCTGTTTTGTATGTTTGTTGGGGAAGAAGCTCTCAAACAGGGGAACTCTTCAGAGCAGAGTTGGCACCCATAACATAGAGCATTGGGCCACAGGGGCGCGGGGATGAGGCCTGGGTTGTGTGAAGTGTTTAATGGGGGTGCCAACTCAGGAACTAAGAGCAAACCGTGCCGCTGTTGCCATAGTCATAAGGGGACCCTAAAAGCCGGCCACTTATACACAACAAAGGTGGTCGGGCGGGCCTAGCGCCTGCGGGTCATTCGTGACCCCAAAGCCCGGCAGAAAGAAAAAAAGAGAGAGAGAGAGAGAGCGAGACAGAGCATGGGTCCCACAGACTTACGCATGATTGGCTGTCCTTAATCACTACAGATAATCAGGCTTTTTGCAGTTTCCTCTGACACATCTGAAATACTGGGGCTTTAAAATTGCATTGACGCGACCTGCCCGATAGCCATGGCTCTGGCTCGCATCAGACGATAACTTCGGCCCGAGAGGAGCCGGGCCCCGGGCAGGCCGGACCTGTTGCAAACTCTGAGTGTAAGTCTCCGGCCTACAACCTACTGTCCATCTGGCAGGCGAGGAGCCATGGACCAACAGCCAGAAACTGAGCTGACAAAGATGTGAAGCAGCTCGGGAGTCGCCGCCATGGCTTGAGCTGAGATCGTGAAATTCGTAGGTCCATGCTCCGAGCCCTCGCAGCTCTTGATGACACGTCACTCATCACGGCTTCTCGGCAAAATGGCATGATGGTTTCGCAAGCGGAAAATACCAATTACCTCTTCTGTCGCCCCGCTGCATCCCCACTTCCGTGAGAAATCAGACATTCGCCCCAGATTCTCCTGAGGTCATCACCGAGACGCTGCAACGGAGACCAGAGCTTGCTCCTGGGGTGGTGAACGGTGCTGTGCCAGCAAACCCCTCGGAGCGGAGCAGTCGCGTCGCAGGTCTGGAGTGTTGAGGGGCTTAGGGTGACATGCCAAGGACTTGACATATGCTCCTGCTGATGCACTGTCGAAGAGACGGGCGCCCTCTGCTCAGAACAGGGTTTCAGTAGGCGTAGTAATAGGTCTCTGCGTGTCGCCATCGTACATTGGCGAGCGAGCGTCGAAAGTCATGTCTGAAGCTCAGACAAGGACCGGCCGAATCAAGCCGATGATGGGCACGGGGTTTGGCTTCATTGACTGCCCAGACTTAAAGGCTGCGCGGTTTGCTTCTACTTTGGAGATGTTTCTGCGGTTTCGCCAAGCGCCTCCAGGCGGTCTTTGGGCATGACGTCTATGTGCATAAAAACCAGGCTCGCTGCTTACAGGTTTGCAGGAGCACCCCAAAACCCTATCGAGAGGAGCCGGAGCCAAAGTACAGAAGCTCCCAAAAAGGAAAGCCCCAAAGGCGAAGTTCACGGATCTGCATGGCAGGTGGGTGCGCTTCCGCCGGGCACAGAGGTGAACTTCGCCATCCTGCTGAGCAAGGCAAACTCTTAAGTCTTAGTCTTGGTGTGGGCAAGTTTCAGAGCCTCACAGCAGAATTCCGAATTCCTGCAGGACATGAAGCCGCAGGCCTTCGACCTGCAACCTACAGGCCTGCGCGAAATGTCGCGGCAAGTGGCATTTGCGGTCACCATTGCACGACTTTAGCAAGGCATTTGGGCTCTGTCTTTGTGCAACATATGTGTTGCCTTCGTGGCATCCTGCCGCATGTATGTAGAAGCTTAGAAGCTCTGCTGTTGGCAAAGTCCCTAAAAACTCGCAGAACGACAGAGTAGAGCATCTCAGGCTTAGCTGTGCCGGGCTATGTGCAACGTGGAGAAAGAATGCAGTCTCCCCCTAGGAACTTTTAGCATCCTCAGCCGGTGGGCAATGGCCGGGCCTGGCGAGTTCGCTGTGGTCGCAGATGGCTACTGGTGCGCCACTTTAGGCCTGAATCGTTGTTTCAAGAACCTGTACAAGCCTCGCCGAGTTTCGCCGATGACATTTCGTGAAGCAGTACTTGTTGCACAGGACCGCTCTTGCTGCTGAAGCCTCCGCAGCTGACTCCATTGCTGCGCCCGATCCCGCCTGTGGCAGTGCGGCCTTTAGGCCGTTGCTGTCAGCTTCCTGCCGCAGAGCTTCTTCCTTTGTGACTGTGGAGCCTCAGCATGATGCTGTCAGCAGGCTTCGCGACAACACTGTGGGGCACGCTGCTTCTGAACGAGCGCGTGAAGGCGATTTCAGATTGGCACATCGTACAGCAAATCACGACTTGGCCTGCGGCCGGGAGCTGGCAGGATCAAGTGGGCCATCGCAGAGCAGTGGTGTTGGTGTGCGGGGCGAACACGCTGGCTTCAGCCGCGCTGGCGGTGCCTTGAATTGTAACAGCCCTGACGCACAGTGTTCAAGCACACAGACCATCTCCAGCATGAGGACTCCTGAGCCGAATCCCAGGCATTGACATTCCACGCTTCCGCAAGATCGTTCCTGGGCGCCATAACGCTGCAAGTAGTGCCTTGCCAAGTTGATTGATTCTGATGGTCATCTTCGATCTGGGATTCGAATTGAATGGGCCTTGGCCCACTGCCCGGGCCAGAACGAGGAGTTCTGCCTAAAAGAGCAAATTCATTGGGGCGTGGTGTTCTGGGATTGAAGCTGAGGATGCAGGCTCTGAATTGCCCGATCGTATCCAGAAGCGTAAAACCCATCCATTTAGCCTCCTCCCGAGGCCGGCTTTGCAGCATGGCAAGGCTGTAGCTTGTGGGCGAGCAGATGATACGCAGCTGGCCAAGGATTTCAGTGAACATGTCGAAAGACTTCAACAGAGTGATAAGCAAACTGTCAGGCCGGAGCAAGCGGTTGTGCCTCTTTGTCGCGGGGACGTCCGCGGCCGTGCACCTGAGAGCAGCGCCCCGGCCTGAGAGGGCGCCTGAAGCCCGACACCGGAAAGCACCCTAATGGTCGAGCTTAGTCGCCAGGCTTTTGCCCTCTTCGGCTTCGTTTCGGCACGGTCGGCCTGCTCGCCCAGTGCTCCCGACACCTGCAAGAGAATTATCAGGAGGCGTTTCGTACCAACTGGCTGCAAGTTGGCTGAACTGGGAGCTGGCAGAGATGGTTCAGGATCCCATTCTGCCAGCTCTCTACTACTTTGATGTGGAGCCGCAGCATGGAGCGGACTGCTACCGATACACTGACGGCGATCTGGAGTACGGCTATGAGTTCCAAATCGTTCAAGATGCCGATTGGAATCAAGTCATTCATCCCCAAAACGAACAGTCAGACGTCTCCTACGAGGCAGTCGGCCCCGATTCCGCAGGCCATGGGCTGAACTGGTTCGTGAGCGGTGAAGGCTTCTCTGGGTTCCGCATAGAGGTCCTCGCGAATGCGAACGGCAGCCTTGGGATCCAAGTGGCTGTGAGGTTCGAGTCCGACGAGTTCGAAGGTTCCAGCAGCGGAATTCTTCAGGCCAGGACCGAAGCCCTAGAAGAGGCCGCGTGCCGAGGAAGCTGGCAGGCCGTGCTGTGCAGCCTGGCGGCGCTGCGACAATGGGGGCCTCGGCCCAGCGCAGAAGTGCTCGGCTTGGGTGTTGCGGCCTGTGCCGCCTATGCCGATGCCAACCACCAACATGGCCGGAAGGTGTGGCAGCAGGCCGTGCGGCAAGTGTGGGTAGTCTGAGTATCCGAATGACGTGGATGATCTGCGGCGTGCAGGCCATGCTTCTGCTGGACCAGATGTGGGCCGCAGAGTGTCCTGGCGTGAGCCCCTCGCAGCAGGACCCTGGAAGCCATCAATGCGCATGTGTTGACTTTGACCTGGGTGCACATACTAACGCCTTGCAGCTCTGCTTTCTGGACTGGGCCCGGCACTTGCAAGCAAGCATGTCTTGCCCACCCTGCCCGGGGGCTGAAAAGCTTCTTCCTGGTCCGGCCTTTCTACCCTTTGCATTCGGCACCGGGTGACTCTGTTGTCTTCATTGTCCGAACTCGGAGCATCGGGAACCGATCAGAAAGGCGGGTCTCGTGATAGTGGGCGGAAGGGTGTATCAGGCACACCTGAAGCCGGATCGGTAACATACCTCAAGTTCGCCGCATGCGGTCCTAACACAGCGTACAGAAGAAGGATCCGTGCCGATTGTAGCATTTTCTCAACATGTCTCAACAACACCCCGGGCAGTCCAACGGCAACAAGCCCCGTTGGATCCAGAAGCCCTGCAGGACTACGCGCGCCTCGCGCAGCTGTGCCGCGACGCGGGAAAGGAGCAAGCTGCTAAGCAGCTGGAGTCGGAGGCAGGGCGTAAGATGTGAAAAGGTCCAGAGGATGCAGTTTGGGCCGACTTGGCGTCAACGGTTTGGTCGCAGGTGGCCTACTGGGGCTGCGAGGACGTGAACTTCCAGATTGTCCCAGGCTTCATCTGGAACCGCCAGGCCTAAAGCCAAAGCTTGAGCTGCTTTGTGCTCCTCATCAGGGAGGTACTTCGTGCGGCATCAACCTGAATGCACAGATTTAAGTCAGATTGTGCGGCAAGGGGGGCTGGTTGCTGGGGCCCAAGTGCCTCGCGAGAGGTGCGCATGCTGGGGGGCATGATGCAGAATTGCTTGTCCTGGACTGAATCTGGGATTTGGATTTTGGGGGACCTTGAGAATGCAAGCAGTGCAGAAGCAGTGTTGGCCGACAGCTGGGAGGACGTTGGGTGCTGCGATCCCCACCGCACAGCACTCTGCTTGGCTCCTGTGCGGGACCTGGTATTATTCCCGAGAGCTTTACCGCGCTGCAGTCGGTCCCTGAGCTCCACTCCAGCGGATCAAGAATCACACCCATGCCCGGCATGCACACACACCGAGAACGGTGCGGGAAGTTTGTTGAGCTGCGAAGCACAGAAGCTTCACACGAAGCGAGCAGCACTGTCGGGTTTGATTTGGGAGTAGCCGGCCAAGCATGGTGATTCCCCAATGAACGGCAAGAGAGCTGGTGTAGTCTGAACACCATGCAGTCTTTGTGAAAAAGCGCACAACGACAGTCCGGCTGTACTGCTGCAGGCCCTGCACGGACCGTGCAGCGCGTGAGATTGCTGAGCGGAAGCATGCATGGGAGGAGGCCTGCAGCCGAATCGAGATGAATAGGTATCTCAATTGCATGTCATGGGATAGCTCTTGACTTTCATGACATGGCCCACTCCACCCTTCGTAGTTATGAGAATGAAGCAAGCGGGGTAGAGGCCAGGCACTAGCTCCGTGAGTTGAGTGCAAGATGTTGCAGACGTGAGGCGTTAATCGCTTTGTCATGCTTTGTTCTCTGATTAAAGCGTTCTGCTCGGATCTGGGCAGGCTGGGTGGCGCACCCTCACCTGTGACCCAGACCTCGTGGAAGCATTGGATGACAAGGCCACGAATCCAAGAGTAAAGGGGCAAGTTGATCTGAGACAATACTGAGACATGCTGACAGAATCTGTGAGAGTCGAGCGGTGAGTAGGACGGGGTTTGCACTGGCCAGAAAAGGGCATCGGCAGGTCAAGCTCTTTGAGCATGCGCAACGGCTCGGGCTCGGCAGCTTCTTGCCACAGCGCTACACCACAGCCGAAGCGGCCACTTATCCGTGCAGCTTGACCAAGACAGCTGACTGTACTGTAGGAGCTCTTGACTGCCTTGGTATGACTCTTCGAAGCCTGTCCGTCTCGCAGTCTTTTGTGGATAGTCTGGCGAGTCTTGAGTGCAAAAGGCATGCTGAAGCCTGCATCTGGACAGTACGGAGAAGGCAGGCTTGATCTTCATGACTACAGTGTGGCCCTCTTCTTGTTCATGCACGTTCATGACCGCTGGAGCAGGTGCCCGGATTGTAAACAACTCCGCAGACGTTCAGTGTGTTGTCGGCTTGGACGTTGGCACCGACTGGGCCAGGTACTCAGGTTAGAGCTTTTTGTTTTGTGATGCAGAGGGCGACATGCTTGCGAGCCAGCGTCGGCCCGGCATCCCAGGTGCTGCAAGAGATGATTCAGGGGCACTACGAGTACTCCACGTCCTTGTTGGTCTGGCAGAAGCCTGAGTCCGTCTCGAGTCAGGGCCCGCGGTGCATTGCGGTGTGAGGCACGGGAATGTTCTGGATGCGATCACGATGAAGTACCACTATGACGGCACACTCTATGTGTGGCCGCGTGTGCGAGAGATTTCCAAAGAGATGCTTTTCGACTTGGTTTTTGGACAGTTCCTCTCTGCTGCCTTTGTCTAGACGCATCCCTAGTGTGGAGTGAGACGTTGGAGCAGATGCGAGCGAAGGTGTGACACTCCTGCTGAGCACCTGGCCATCATGACCAAGTTTTTGACTGGCTACAGACGTTTGGCGGCAGAGTGGCTTTCCTTCCATGAGATCATCCAGTCATGCTGCTGTCTTGAAGGCGGCATCTGCAATTTCAACTACAAGCGGCGGCCGGACGGAAGGCCTGGGGCCAGGGAGCCCTCTTCCCGTGACCACTTATCATCCTGCCTTCTGTGAGGCCCTGCATCTTCGAGGTCAATCCCCGAATTGGGGTCGACCTAGCCGGTGACGCGCCCAAGCCGCGAGCACGTGCCTTTTTTGATCGATTTGCGGAGATTGGGGAAAATGCGCCTGCACGCAGTCAGCCCTACACTAGACTCTAGACATCTCAAGACTGCAATCCTACACCAGTGGGGAAGGCTCCTGCCTAATCAGCCTGCAACAGTGCTTGATGCAACACCTCAAGTGCGTTTTTTTGGGAGGCCCTCCGCAGCCTCCGAAGGGTGCAGGAAAGGCACAGGACTTGGGCCTCATTGTTAATGAAGTGTTGAAGCCTTTTGAGTTTCTTCATGGAGCTAAGGCCTACATGGGCGGTCCCGGGCCAAGAGTGAGCCACAAGTCCAGCGGTTTTTTCTGTTTGGCAAAGCTGTCGAGCTGAGGCCCCATGGCACCCGGCATGCCAGTGCCTGGCATGGGACCGCCCATGGACATGGCCATGGCAATGGGCATTCCTGGCCCATTTCGATGCCCTGGCAGTCTTGTTGTCTAGCACGATGTCGGGGGTTGGGGCATCGGTGCCCGTTCCGTTTCTCTGTCTCTGCAGCCTTTCTGAGACATTCAATTGCTGTGAACGTGCTCCCACGCCTCGAGTCCGCTTTCGATGCCGTTTGTCCCGGACACGCAGATGGCACCTCTAAGCTTTTCTGCGCATGCTCTGACGAGCCAGACCAACGACTTTCAGAAGACACGCTGCCAGAGTCAGCTTTTCAAACGTCCTGTAAAGGGCATCGCTGCTTAATCCGGTAGCTTTTGAAGACTCCAGTCGGGATCTTGAGGTGCTGGTACAGGCTCGTCCAGGTCCCCACAGGCTCCGCTTCTTCTTCAAACCGTCTGTTGTAATTTCCCAATGTGCCAATCGCATGTCCAGCTTCGTCAAAGAGGCCAAGATCCGTACATGCTTGTGCCCCCCAGTTGGTTGCAGCTGGGCGATCGTGCAGGAAACTGCTTGAACAGTCGTTGAGAGCAAAGAGCGGTCGAGTCAGGAATGGTGCGGGAAGTGGCACTCGCCCCATGGTTGTTCTCCGGAACTTTCAGCATGCTCATGCATCGATTGAAAAGCCAGCCACCACAAGTTCAGACACGATTCAAGATGGTGGAGGAGCAGCATTTTAATGGTTCGCAGTCCTGGGTGGTTCTTGGGCGCAACATGCCTGCGTAGCTGCGTGCCGCACTTAAACAGGTCAGGGATTCATCATTGCCCACAGAGGCTCCGACACGGCCATTTCGGACTCGCCCGCCAAACGTTTTCAGCAGATAGACCCAATTCGACGGTCGTCCTGACGTGAAGTGTTGGCCCTCTCCGCCATCTGCACTTTCTTCAAACGAAAGTCCGCCGGTTTTGAAGCATCTGAAAAAGACCATATCTCGCAGCAGGAACCTGACGGTAGGTCCTCCAACCCGGAACAAGACACGTGCACAGAGTAAGACATGTTAGCTTGAGTTGTGCAAGGCCATGCTCAGCAGATCATGGTCGAGTTAGCTCTCTGGAAGACTTGTCGCATGACGCCCTCCGCGTCCTCTCCAAGACACATCTGACATGCCAGGCCCGCCTGCCATGGGCCCCATGGCCCTCGGAGCTGACGTGGGCAGCTTGGCTCTGACTTAAACCTGGTGAACATGGTAATGTCATGTTCCCACATGTTCAGGAATGGGCATAGCGGCCCCTGGAATGCCCATGGGCAAGGCGGTATGGGGGTTCCGGTTGCGGGTGCGGGCTGGATCGGGCATTCAAGCTTGTGTGCTATCTGTCAGGGAGACCCCATGATCATGGGCAAGGGTGGAAAGGCCGCTTGGAGGAGTAGAGCAGTTGGTTTCCAGCACTTTCCAGCCTTCTACATACCGTTCCGAAGAGACGGCAGGGTGCAAAAGGTTTCTCGGCGAACGCGCAGCCGGATGTGACGCACCCAGATACCCGCCCAGATATCTCTGCCAGTGTGGATCGAATCGCCTCGAATGCTTGCCAGAGCCCAAGGTGCAGCAAGTTCTTGGAGCGTATATTGGCCAAATCAAGAGCTTCAATGCCCTTTGGATGCCAGCTGAGGGTTGCGAGTTGCGATGGCTTTCCTATCAGCTTTAGGATGAGGCGTGTGTGCGCCAATACGAGTTGCTTCGCGTGGACTGCACGCTTGTAAGGCAACGCATGGATTTGGCTTTATCGTCTGCGAGGGCTTGCAGCAGCAAGGCTTCATGCAGGATGCCGGCATGCTCAGTGTCGGCCCAGCGCACCCAACAAGCTCGATGTGGGACGTGATCGGGCTTGTGTTTTGCAGCTGCTTTACGCAAAGAGAGAGCTGTTCATCTGCCAGCGGCCACATTGATGTGCTGCCTTACCGCTTGCTAGCTTCCATGGCTTGCTACGCAGTGTTATTCTTTGCCGGTATTCCGTCGTGACGAACTCCCACATGCTAATCACGAACAAATCTCCGAACATTTGCTGTTAGCCATGGCGGTGCAGCTGTCCTCGCCCATTTTCCAAGTGCGTCTGCTGGACCTTTCCCAGCCGAGAGTGAGAGCTGCACCCCAACGACAAGCCATTGCAGACGCTTTCCCCCAAGCTTCTGTCGTTGCGGTGCCCGTAATGGCTGGGGCCGTGGCAGGGGCTGCCTGCGCTCGGTTCAGCGAAGGGAGGCATGCGCGGCGTGGGCATCGTGGCCATCGCGGAGTAACTGCCCGTGCAGCCTCGGCGAAGTCTGAGCTACTGGAGCTCCTCTCAGGCGAGAACTGGGATGCGAGCCGAGTGAACGCCGCACAGAGGGTGGAAGACCTTGTGGCCGAGCTGGTCGAGTCCTTTGACAAGACCAAGCTCGCAAGTGAGGAGGCCCAAAAGCTCCTCGCTGGAAGGTGGAAACTACTCAACACCTTCACCCCGGGCCAAGCGGCGGCGAATCTTTTCAGCCTCAAGAGCTGGCAGGAGTATGTCTTTGGGAAGGGACCATCTCCCGTTCAGGCTGCTGCCTTCACCAACAGCGCTGTCCAGAAGGCCGCCTGAATGGGCATATCTGCATAACGCAAAAGCAAGAGCGTCTTGTGGTGTGGCGAGAAGGAAACTAATGCCTACACTGCGCTGGCAAAACCAATCTCATGAGGCTTCGACACAGGTCTCGCAGCGCCCTTCGCGAGCATTTCTTACATGGCACGTTGACATTTCGGGTGCATTCCCGGCCTCCATCCGAAGTCTATGTTGTCGTGTAGCAGGCCATTGAGCCTCCGAGACTAGTAATTGAGACTAGTGACTACACGTAGTGATTATAGATAGCTTTTGATGGGTTGTATGAAATGTCACTACCAATCTGTGCTGCTCTGTTTCCGCATGTTGCCGCAAGCGGATAGGTCTACCAAGCCCTGGACCTCACTGCCACGCCGGGTCGCTGGTACAACGTCATCGACGCCTCTCCGCTTGGCATTATTTGCCTCGAGGCTGACCTCAGCACGGAGGAGCCCCGAGCTGCACGTGCACATCGAAACCCGACGGGATTAGGTTAGGGCCCGCATTGCCTCCCACCTTGCAGGGTTGCCTTGCTTCTTTGTGCCGGACAGGAGTCCGACTTGCGCTTCCAGTGGACAGGAGGCCGGATTGTGATCCGAAGGCCGCCCTGGACAGACCGCGATCTCGATGAGCCCATCCGTTTGCCTTACCCGGCTGCTTGGATGCAAAAGCGCTCAGGCATGTGGGGGGCGGGGGGCGGNGCGGGGGGTGGGGGCGGGGGGTCGGTTGCAGCCTTCTTGAGCGGTTTCTGTTTTTGAAAGGTCCCTTTCAAGCTGCTGGGTGATCGGGCACGTGGCATTTTTGAGACGGACTACCTCGACGACGACTTGCGTGGTTCGTCTGCGCATGAGGCTTCATGAGGCCGATGCACGTCAGAGCCCGTCGAAGTGTGCCAAGGAATCTCGAGAGGCTCCAAGAGTGGGAGCGTCTTCGTCCTGACTAGGGTTCGACTCTCGACTGCAGCTTTGCTCGACCGAAGCATCCGGCTGCTTGCAATGCCTATGCTAATGATGCCTCTTTACTGATGAGGCGATCCGCTGCCGATGGAAGACGAACTCGGCAAGATTGTCTGAATTTTTCATCGAAAAATCGATTCAATGCGGCTGCAAAATGTAAGGAATGAGGCATGTCCACATTGAGGTTCTCCAGAGATTAGCACGCTTTTGCGGGCTTATTGTTGGAGTGACGCATTAGTTATTTTACGGATCCAAAAAGGACCCTAATTTAGACAGCTGCCCACTTGCATCCTTCAGTTGAGCACTTGCATTCCATGATGCTTCCGATGTCGGTATGGGGAGTAGCGAGAGCAAGGTCTACTTGCATCACAACCAGATCGGCGAGTGCCAGCCCGGTCAGATGGCCAACCTGACCTGTTGTCGTGTGGCTTTGGTTGTCGTGTGGATGCATGTCTCATCATAGTGAGCCACGACACACCTGGCAGGTCTCCTTCACCGCGTACTTGAACAAAAAGGGTCAGCCTCAAGCCATGGATCTGAAGGCTGGGCAGCTGGGCAGGACTCCTGGGCCTGGGCATCCCCACCTCAGATCGGACCGCTTTCGTGCAGTCTTGTGCATTCGTAGGCATGCTGATTCGACCTACTGCCACTCCACCGACTGCACCGCGTAGCCGCGCAACTCGCAGCTGAAGCCTGTGCAGAAAGCACAGCGTTTCACAGCATCTCAAAGACTGAGAAAGTGCTGCAATTTGCCAAGCGCGCGAAGTGCCCCTTCCCAGGATGTGGGGAGTCGAGTCACGCGGCAAGTCCTGAGATCATTGAGTTGGCAGAGTGCTGCGAGAGCAGCCGTGACCAACCGCGATCTCGACTTGAGCGAGGGCGGAGGGGCGGATCCCGGTTGGCCCTCCCCGGGGGTGCGGGGCTTCCGATCCTCGAGGATGAGTCGGCAAGGTCCGACAGCGGAGATCTGGCAAAGCGGACCCGCCCTCGCGCTGCGCGAAAGCCAGCTAAGGAGCGCGAAGTTGAACAAACTTTCATAGTCGCATACTGCAGCCATGTGCGGGTGTGGCTGGGGCCACATTCAATGAGCAAGCCAAAGCCCGGTGTGGCTCTTCAGCCGCGGTGCATGCATTCCACCTCGTTCCTTGCTGTTTCGGCTCCAGATACGAAGCGCTTCCCAGTTTGTGCGACCAGGGCCCCGAGGTGCGACGATCTTTGCCCAAACAGGTATGCTGGCGTGAGCCTGTTGCAGGAGGATCCTGCCGAAGTTGAAGCTAGAAAGCATGGATGCGCCGCCAGGATCTCAGGGAGGTCGTTCCCTGGCGTCTCCGTTTTCCGTCCCCTCCAGCGCTCTTTCTTCGATTCTAAGGTCTGTGCTGAAAGGTCTAAGCGGCCTCGATGATGCATCGCTGACCACAGCTCGAAGCCAAGTGCGCCGAGTGAACATCGTGTCATTAGGTGCCGGTCGGGTTTAGGTCATCACTGGAGTGCTTCAAAAAAGACCCGAGCTCGCGCCGGGCATTGTCAACCTCGCAGTGCCGGAGCTGGCCTTGGATTGCACTTTTCCTTTTTTGCAAACGACGGTGCGAAGAAGAAGGCTGAATTAGGCATGCAGTGACGGGCCATGCCGTTTGTTGCATCTGGCCTTCCCGTCGTAAGGAGCTGACGTACGTCCCAGCAGATGCCCTGACCAAGCGGCGTGCGAGCCAACCTGAGCTTTTGAAAGGTTGGACGCCGTGCTCTTGGCAACTTGACAGTCAGGACTGGCAAAGTCGGGGCACCTGCGGCTACCGGCTTTTGCATCGTCGACTGTCCAGAGTTGAAGGTCGGGTCAAAAAGTGCCCTGCGGCTGCGGAGATCTCTGTCAGCACAGGCAGTCTTTGGGGAAGATGTCTTTGTGCACATGAACCAGGCGGCATTGCATCTCATGTTGCAGATCACTGCATTCGTGACCCTCGTATGGTGGGGCTTTGTAAGGTCCTTGCCCTAGACCTATGAAGCTCTGACATTCGGAGCTCGCCAGAGACGAGAGGTGGGCAACATCCCGCCGGGGACAGACGTGAACTTCGCCATTTTGCTGAACCAGGACGTAACACATCTGACGACGAAAAGATATCCAGAAAAGCCACAATAACCTGTGTTGTTCTTCTGAGGAGCTGCGGCCACAAGCCTTCGATTTGCACCCTACAAGCTCGAGGCTTAGAAATCAGGAACTGCGGATGAAAATCCGTACAGCAGCAACACCTGGCTCTCACATAGACACCAGACCTGACAAGGTTCGATGCCTCGTGGGAAGGGCATGGGCAAGGCCGGCAAGGCACGGAGCTCAGAGAGAGCTTGGGCGCTGAGTTCCTCTGCCCTCTAGCCTAGCAGCTAGCCTTGCACCGAGGCTCGTGGCTTTCGCAAGGGTGGACTCCCCAATGCCAGCGGCTCAGAACACTCAGAACATGCAAAGTCTCGAAAAGCAAAGGGCTGGGATGCCTGGGAGCGAAGACGGATAGCCAGACCTTCCAACTTCCCTGCGACGAATCGCCGATCGATTTACCAGAAGACCGGTAAAGACGTGTGTGCCCTGCTCAGGCAGCTGGCAGCTTGGGTCCCAGCGAAGACAAGCTTCTGCCGACGACTCAGTCAGTGCCACTGACAGTACATCGCTGATGCAGCGATTAGGACAGGCATAGATTTCCCCTGCCTCCTTGTCTGTCTGGCCTTTTGCAAACTGGCATCCAGGGGGCGGGCGCATGTATCTCATATAACATGTCGACGTCCTTGATGAAGTCATTGCGCTGAGTGTTGCAGTCGGTTATCGTCGTTGGAAGCCGTCCATCAGGCAGGGCTGAAGCACATCGAGCCAGTGATGCTCGAAGGGGCGAACAGCTCTCTCTGCCTAAAAGGCATAAGGCAGCAGCCCGTTCTGTTTTGGAGCTGGATCGCCATGTTGAAATGCTTTTGCATCAAGTCGGCTGTTGCACGGCTGCTGAATGTATGCATTGGGACTCGGAGTACAGTCAACCTAATTTTGTGACTGTACAGGACCCTCAAGCATCTGAGCCAGAACTGCTCAAGTGCTCTTCACAGCGCTACTGCAGTTCTCACGTCGGGGAGATGTGCATCGATGTAAGGATGCGAGAAGCAGGGGTTTGAAAGGCTACGTCCAGAAAGACGAGTCTGCACATTGTGCGACTTGTCCTGCAAGTCCTTGTGCCTCCAATCTGCAACACTTTCCTGTGAGCATGCTGCATAGCAATGTCAAGACAGTGCCCGCCAGACTCAGACATGCGCTCGGGCCTCGCGGGCCTCGAGATCTGAGCTCTGGGACTTCTCAGATGCAGGGAATCTAGCAGCCTAGCAGCCACTCCATCCGGATATCCTGGGGTAGGGCTACAGTGTAACAGAGCACCGAGCAATGTCCGAGCTCGCATTGTTCCGCCGGGGCAGCTCCAGCATAACGAGGCATGTTGCCCTTTTGAGATACACATGGTCCAGCGGCTCTGATGCGTGATGATGCTGTATGCGGTTCAGGAGACAACTGCTCCTTGCGCGGGGTGGGCCGAGGCAGAAGTGTGTGAAGCGGGATGACGCGGGTCAGCTGTTACTGCCTTCATCTGCTTGGATTCTTGTCTAAAATTTCCGGTGCTGACTCAATGCCTTGTTTTGCAATCCTGCAGGATTCGACAGGGAGGAAGTGTGCATAAAACCACGGTAGATTCTTTTAGCAGACGCAACTGGGTTTGTAGCGGGAAGTGGAGCCCGGAAATCTGAGCTATCGCACCTGGTGGTTGCTTTCAAGCTGAATCCACGCCACCAACAGGCTCCTTCTTGTGTTGGCGGTGGTATCAGTCGCCGGCAGCAGGCCATAAGTGGATTGGATCATTGATCCCCATTGTGTTACGACAGTCATATTCAGAAGAAGCTTTGACGAAACAGAGGTGCCACGCTCATAAACTGCAACCGACACGGAAACCCAACCATGCACAACACCTATAAGATAAGATCTGACATGATATGATATGATAAGAATCTGAGTTTGGAACAAAAGTTCAATAGTAGACAGACAGTGCCCGAGCAGTTCTCGTAACAGCATCAGTTCTTGATATCCACGAAGATCACGGCTGTGACAGCCAGGTGCTGGCTCTCAGGAGGCGCGCTGCGGCGAGCGGCGCTGCTGTCGGTGACCCAACTGGGCCTGCTGCCAGCAGAGGCACGCGGCTTCGGGGTTTGAGAGTTCTGGGCTGCAGGGCCGACTGCACAGAAGGCTCCGGGTGTCGGACTGACGTTTCAAGATCTTAGGGCCTTAGTGCGTGGCTTGGGGCTGTCCCAGCAGAGCCTGCAGTGGCTTCGTGGTTTCGACTTTCGGACTGAAGCTCAGAGGCCTTCGAGAACCGAGTGGCCGAGTACAAGGGCCCGAAGACCCCAGGCAGCCAACCCTCGGGAGTTGGAACCGGGACGCTCAGCGGCTGCGGAGGCGCCGCGCTTTGCTGCTTCTCTGCTTTTTGACGGTTTTCGCCCTGCTGTCGCAGGGGCTCCGAACTGCTTTTCCTCTGCACCGGGCACGGACGAGGATCACTTCCTCAAGCCCTGGCTCTATGCCTCTGGTGGCGTGGCAGGCGCCGTCGCGGACCTGCAGAAGGTGCCTTGTCCACCTTTCTGCAACAGAGAGCTTTCAGCCCTTGCTTGGGTTAGAGTTAGAGTCCAAAGCCTGTCCCGCCTCGCTGATCCCTGCTGAGGCCTTGAAGGATTACCCTCCGGGGCAGCAAGAAATCGATGGAGGGGGCTTTGAGATCAAGAAGATGGACCTGGAGAAGGGTTACATTTACGTGCAGTTCGAATCTTTGAAGAGGGGCTACATTGACGATGTGGAGTTCCTTGTGAAGCCCACAGACAAAGAGTCGGGGCAGGTTCTGGTCAGATCTGCCAGCAGGCTGGGCTACCTGGACCTGGGGGTGAATGCCAAGCGACTGAACCGACTCTCGCAAGCTCTGCGAGATGTTCCCGACGGCCGCTGGACAGCTCCAAAGATTTCCCAAGCACTCTTCCCAAGGCCTGCTCTGCCAAGCTTGATGGAGGTTTGACCAGTCTTGCCAGTCCAACGTGACAACGCATGCCCACGCTAATCTGCCAATCTTCGATTGCAGGTATGTGAATGAGAATCGCTGAGATGTCCCACGCGCTCCGCTCCAGGCCAAAAGTCTGGCCCAACAATTCCGTGGAAGGTTGCTTGTCAAGACCACTTCGTTTGAGTCCTTTGCTTCCATTCGTCCAACATTCTTCACATCCTTGGTGGGATGTTCCCTGTTGGTAGCTTGCCAGCCTGTGCGGCCAACGTAGGACACGAGTGGATTCTAGATTCTAGATCAGATGGCATACAATGCCCAACGCCAATCCATCGGTCACACCTGCACCACTGACATTATCGTTCTGCTCGTTCATGAAGCAAACGCGGTGTGTCATGTAACCTTATTTGCGCTAGCATGCCTGGCACCATGCCTGGACTTGCAATCTGCACCAACATGATGCGAGCAGCCGCGACTTAGATCAAGACTCAAGACATCAGAATCACGGCATGAGCTCACAGTAGACTGCTCCGGTGTTGGATAACCCTCCCGCGATTTTTCCTGAAGGCTAAGCCCAACGTAGAACATACAGGTCAGAACCGTAACCACCTGCCGTGCGCCAGCCATGGATGGCAACAAAAGTGTCGGCAGTGGTGTTCCCAGTTCAGTGACAAGATGTACAATCCTGTACACTTCATGAAACGACGACTGACCATGAAATCTTGAGGCGATGCCAAGACTGTCGAGCCTGTGGAGTACAACGTGCGTGAAACCTGCTCAAAGTTTTAAACTCAAACTCCGATGTCTGCTGAAAACGAATGATCTACTGTGGCAGGGAAGCTTCGTGGAGTATCGGCTGAGGACTTGATTTTGTACGCCCTGGGTATTGGCAGTGAGGATCTTCGTTATATTTACGACGCTTGATGGCAAGGTGCTGTGATGCCTTCGCTTCGGAGCTTTCTACATTGCATGGTCCGTTGACTCGAGGAGAAGCACGAAGACTTCGCTGCATTTCCAACCTACCCTGTAGCTCTTCGGCCGCAGACGAAACCTCCAAACACTCCCAGAAAGCTCCAAACTTCCACGCTGTCTAAGCTTCTCGGCCTTAAGTTCAGGTTCTGTGCTACAAGGGTGTCTCGTACGATGCGCTGCCGTTTCCTTCGCCGATTTTGGTGCCCAGCCGCACAAATCTCGGAGGTTGCATACCAGTAGCTGTTTCGAGACGTCTCCTCAAGTCAAGTCTATACGGTCTTACCGTAGCCTGCAACATCTCAACAGCGCAGCTGTTCCCAGGCGGCCTTCCCCAACCCTCCAATGCGGAATGCTCGTGGACCCTTGGACGCTGGCATTAGCCTGGAGCGTCTCGCGGAGCTGCCGAAGGGAGGAGGCCGCCTAAAGCTCGCTGGAGGCGGGGCAGAGGAAGATGCGAGGTGACCAGGTGAACAACATGTTGAAAAAGGGTTCTGACTCAGGTGTTGCAAGCGCCCGCAAGAAGGGCAAGGGCGCCTTGGTCGAGCGAGCCTTCGATCTGATGGACGACGCAGGCCGGCTGCATGTACCTGCAAGTGTCTGCAAGTGTCGACATTCGGCAAGGCAAGGTCTACTACAAGTTTGTGGATGCCAGCTTCGTGGTCGGTGCGGACGGCTTCGAGGACTTTGGTCCTGTTCTGACAAAGCCAGTGACCGTGCCGTCCACTCCGCCGAAGCACCGAGTTGAGAGCAAGATCGATCCTCGGGCCGCGAGCCTCTACCGCCTGTCCGGGGACTACAACCCTTTGCATGTGGACCCCGAGTTTGCAAAGATGTCCGGCTTTGACGCACCGATCCTTCACGGCAAGTGTACATTTGGCCACGCCACACGAGCGCTTTTGGACACGCTGGCAGCTGGCGATCACCGGAGGTTCCGCAGCTTGCAGCTCCGGCTGGTGTCGCCGGTGATTCCGGGTCAAACGCTGGTGACGGAAATCTGGGAGCTTTCCGCGGAGGACTTCCTTTTCCAAGTTTTGATCAAAGAGACGGGCAAGATATGCATCGGCAACGGACGTTTCCAGCTCACTGCAGCCAGCAAGATGTAGAAAGATACTGCTCGAATCTGCTCAATGCATTTGCGACACGTTGCTGTTTACTCCTTGTAGGTCTGCTGATTCTGAGCAGCTGACTGGACGAAACATGCGGCAGCTTCTCTCGCCAGCTTGCTGCGTGTGCAGCCTTAAGCTTATGCTTACCTCGTATGAGTAGAAATGAGCTGGAGCATCTAGAATCTAGAGATCGGATAGATCGGCCACCGGACACAAGCTATTTTCAGTTAGTTCAGTTAGTAGCCACTGCCACCAGGCTGGAGACGGATTTCTTGGAACACGAAACCCGCTGCAGTTATGGCACTTACCCTTCCTCCAGCTCCAATGGTGACGCCTGCTCGCGGCGGAGTCCGAGTTGAAGCCTCGTGGGGCACAAGGAGACAGGGCGGTTGGAGCCGTGAACGCGGCCGGGGCCGGGAACTCAGCCCCCAAGCGAGAGATCGATATCCATCGTTTTCCATCGTATTCTCACGGTGGCCGCTGGGCCGAGGATGTGTTGCCAGAGCGGTGTTTTACATTGCCGCATTTGCTGTGCTCGGAGCTCAGAACCTCAGAGCCCCCTCCTTCTCCTTTGCATCTCTGCAAGCGTCCTTAGCTCGGAGCCGAGGATTGCCACTCCTGGCCTGGGATTTGCTCCGGGCTCCAGGTCGCGACCAACGACCAACCCCTTCGTTAAAGCCCAAGCCGAAGCCTGGCAGAACATCACTCGCACGCTCGAAAGCTGCGCCCGGGAGAAGCATATTTCAGAGTTGACCTGGCAGGACTTCTGAGTTTGCTCGGCTCCGGCGCGTGGGGCTGTCGGCGAGGTCCACCCTGCCAGCCATACTGAGCCATACCGCATGCTGCACCTGGGAGCCCCAAACCTTTCCAACCAAAGAATCTCGCAGCTTTGCTTCCACCAGAGTAGGTCCTTACCACGACAGGGTTTAGGGGCACACTGACAAGCCTTCCAACCACACTGACAAGGTTTTTTCTTACAGTGACAAGGGTTTAGGCTCAACCCTAACAGCGTGCGCNGAGTAGGTCCTTACCACGACAGGGTTTAGGGGCACACTGACAAGCCTTCCAACCACACTGACAAGGTTTTTTCTTACAGTGACAAGGGTTTAGGCTCAACCCTAACAGCGTGCGCTGAAGGTTCGTAGGATTTCCTGGGGTTTGAGGCTTTAAGTGAATTGTTTGTCTGGATATTGACTGTCTTCGAACCCTTCATTCCCGTGCGTCCCTGCCCCTCTGCCCGCCACACACGAGGGAATCACCATGGCAAAATGATTTTAGTCCTTAATGGGAAAGTGGTGATTCCCGCGCTTCTTCTGCGCTCTCTCCATACACACGTCGGGCAGTCACCATGTTCGCTCCCCTCTTTCTCCCGCCAGACGCGGGGGAGTCGCCATTTTGGTGGTTTTGGGCTGTGAAAATGCCAAAATGGTGACTCCCGCGCGTCCCTCCGCCCTTTCTCCCGCCAGATGCGG
>BGNK01003382.1:19467-69651 GCA_003297005.1 Symbiodinium sp. clade A Y106 | reverse complement strand
GGCCTGCGACGCGGCGACGCGGCACCATATATGCTCTCGAGTCCCGACCCCCCCCCGCCTGGTATCCCCCGGTCCCCTCCCGGTCCCCGGCCCCATATGCCCCCAGCAGCCCCGGACGAACCCACGCAAACCTCCCAGCCAGTGCTTCTTCACAGGAGCGGAGAACTGCATCAGAGCAGGGACAGGTCACCGTTTGCAAGGAGAAAAGAGCAACATCATACATATTTTGTATGGTAACGATCACGTCACGATGACATTACTGCTAACAGGCGGCAGCAACCATACCATATCTCTGTAGAACACACGTAGAACACACTGCCCCACACAGGCTGGGCGGGGCCAACCAAAACGACCACAGGCCCCACCCCACAGGAAAAGAGGGGACAAGGCATGTAACGATGACATTACTAAGTTACTAACAAGCGTCAGCAACCATACCATACCTCTGTAGAACACACTGCCCCCCACAGGCGGGGCGGGGCCAACCAAAAAGACCACAGGCCCCACTCCACAGGGTGGGGAGGGGACGAGGCCAAACAAGACCAGACGGGGAGGGGAAAGCAACAAGGAGGCAANGGGGGGGTGCATTATAAAGGCTTTGGTTCAGGGACCCCGGGAAGCAGGCGCAGGGCCCTACGGTTCCTTCAAGCGTTCTAGAATGAGGTTCCCGCAAGGGCTCTAAGTAGGGTTCATTTTTTGACTCTATAACTCAGTCGTAAGTACCTAGAAGGGTCGAAAAAGGCATCTATTTGGATTAAGAGCTACGAGTAGGGTTTGGAGTTTAGGGTGTATCAAGGGTTTACGTCCGGTTCACCACGCCGAACTTCTTTGGTGCTTTGCTTTAGCACGGGTTTGAATCTTGACGGCGTTCTTGCGAGTCGAAAGGAATCTAGATGGTCCTTGAAACCGCCAGAAACCTGGCCCCAGCCTAGAGTAACTGGCTACAATGGTTGCCCTGTCTCTGTTCCGACTCGCCGGCCTCCACTACAACCACTACAAGTCTCGAAAACCTACCGTAACAGCAAAATGCCACAAGAAACACCGAAACATAGAAATCGTCACTCTTCCCGAGCCCGAAACCCAAAGCCATGAGTCGTTTGCATCGAGCAAGCCGAAAAAAACACTGCAAGGCCCGAACCCTACACCCTAAACCCTATACCCTAACCCCAAACCCTAGACCCCAAGCCCGTTTTAGGGTTTAGGGTGCAAGGCCCGAACCTGCAGGTCCAGATGTAGCCTCTCGCGCGACTCCCAGTCCAGGGCTGACTCGTCCGCCTGAAAAGCAGGAGGATGTCTTTGGTGATTTGAGCTTTATAGGGATGTAGCATTGCAGGTTTTTCCGGACCGACAGTGTGCTGGGAATTATAGGGTTGATTTTGGGTTGAGGGTTTGCAGTTGGGCAAACTTTAAGGCGGGCACCTGAGATTTTGCAAGCACAGAGCACCGTTGCCTGAACAAATGGTCGCCGATTGCCCGCTTAAAGCTGCTTTTCAATGCAGCATCCATCCTCATCAGGAGCAGCTTTGTGGGCATTGTGCTGTCGCGCCACCGTGGCTAGCTGCTCTTTGGGAAGTCCGGCACGTGGCTTATAGCAGTACACCCTTGCCAAAATAGAGTAGAATAGGGTTTGGGGGGGGGGGGGGGGAAAAAATTTTAATTAAATTAACATAAAAAACCCAAAGGAAAAATTTTGGGATTTTTTGGCACCCTNGGGGGGGGGGGGGGGTACATAATTATAGTCTAATTACACTAAAGAACCCTAAGGAATACTGTTGGGAATTGTTCGACCCCTTATATTATTAACTGCTTTTAAGAAACGGCATTGCAGCAAATGTTGTGATCCGAATCGCTCCGCTCAGTTAACTCTTTTCGTCGCTTCCCCGTTTCGGGTTTTTGTGCACCATAACTCACTGATGAGCCCGGACAGGATCAACCCATGAAGCCATAGTCACTGCTTGAGCCCTAAACCCTAAACCCATGACGCAAAAAGCCCTGTTCGAGCCCAAGTGGTCTTAAAGGGTCAGGTGACACAAGAAGCATCGTCGTGATCAAGTAGAAAAGCTTTATAATTAAGAGTAAGGTTTCCCACAAAAGGATACTACTACTTTATTCCGACCCGTACACTATACTGAGGTTTTCATTGTTGGCCGTCTGTTTCCAGGCCATTTCACCCAGAGGGCACTTAGCCCCTGAACCCTGAACCTGAAAATCTAAGCTGGCCCTACACTACAACCCAAGACCCTGATCCCTCAAACTTCAAACCCGAAGCCCTACGATAGGGTCTAGGGTTTAGAGTTTAGAGGTTTAGGATTATTTAGGGTCTAGGGTTTAGAATCTGAATCCTAACCACAAAGCCTCGTCTCGGCTGCTGCTGCCCTCGCTGCTTGCATCCAACGACTCCTGCATAGTAGCATGGAAGTAACAAGGGTTTTTGCGCTTAGTGTTTGGGGTTAGGGCTTAGGGGGTTTATGGAAGTTTAGAGCTCAGTCAGGTGCTCGGGGGTCAGACCGCCACAAAGCTCTCAAAACCTAAAACACACCAGACCCTTCATCCTAGAATCCAAAAACCCGTGCCGAAACCCGAAACCTGCGATGGCAAGCAACTCTTTATCCCAACTTCAATCCTCAACCTCAAGTCAAAAAGACGGAGTCACGCACCTTGGCTACCAAGGTTACATAGGGTTTGGTTTCAGGGTCGTTATCTTGTGGTTGTGCTTCCAGGACGTTCATGCTCAACCACGAATACGAAGACACCTTTAGCCCAGTAAACCCCTGGGTCCCAAGAGTGTAAGATCCCGTAATCCCAACCTCTTAACCCTGAAGCACCACCAGTCAGCACCTCCTCCGAACCATCGGAATCCCAAGCGAAGCGGCGACGCTTCCCTGGGACTTTTCATTCAGGGTTGAGGCTTGGGTTCGGGGTCGAGGGTTGAGGCGTAAGGTTCAACTGTCAAGCTTCAAGATTAGGGTTCAGAGTCTAGGGTTAGGGTCGAAGGATCCGGTCTGGGGGTTTGTTTAGGCTTCCCCCATTGAATCCTCAAAACCATAAGAACTAAAGGGCCCCCTGAACACAAATGCTAGTTCCTACGATCCGAAGCCCTAATTGCATCGAGTATTGCTTAAAAGGTATAGGGCCATGTCCTGCTGTACTCTGGCTGTTGAAACTTCGCATGCTTTCGAGGTTGGCGAAGCCCAAACCCTAACAACCTCCGCATGCACTAAAAATCAAGTTCTGAAACACCCGCACACCCCCAGAAGCCACAAACCCTAACACGACCGTCCACAGCTTCGGACTTTCAACTTCAGGTCCAAGTAATAGTTTATACTTTGGGGGCCAAATATCTACCCAGTACCTACCATTATTGGCACTTGGACCCTTCGGGATTGGACTCTGAAACAAGCGAAAAACATCACAAGTGAACCATTCAAGAATGAGGGCTTTAGGGATCAGGGCTGTATAGGGGAGCTATACTGGGCTTTTAAGTAACCAGGGAGAAAAAAGTATAACTTTTATTCCTTAACGGTTCCTTTAAGAAAAAAGTATTAAAGTATGGTACTCCAAAGCCCAGTATAGAAGGTTCTATATTCACTAGAGCTATCGAGAACAGCCAAGATATCTGTGTATACTGCGTCTACTCTAGCCCTATAACTATAACTCACTGGCCCAAAAACCCAACGAAAAAGCAGTTGAAACTTTCAGAACCGACTACCTTATAAGAGCCCCAAAAGTTGAACAGTCGAGTTTACAGCCAATACTAGGTTCCCCAGTGTCCCCTGAATTATAAAGGTACCCTTTTTCCTACTATTCGGTTTTAATAAAGAAACCCCAAAACAATAAGGGCAAAGGGGTATCACTGGGGAACCTAGAATAAGGTATATAAGCTCAAAAGTCTCACGTCTTAGGGTCTGTGTGCCCCAAGAAAATAGAATCTAATTCTTTGGGTGCGGTATTTTTGGCTTGAGGGTAAGCCATAGAGACCTAACTAAACCCGAAGATCATAAGGATCACTCATAGGAAAGCAAGCCTTCTTATTCTTCTTTTTGCGTTTGGGGGCCTCATGTCGCCCCTGCTGGTACGGCACTGGGGTTTATGGTGGGTTCATGTGGCCCTATACGATTTCTGAATCCCCTTGAGCAGGCAGCGCAGCTTGGCAGATCTTCGGAGGGTATCAGTCCCGAACCGCGCTTGACGGATCTTTCGGAGCCAACCGCATCTTGATCCGGACATGCTCGAGGTTGAAGGCTTAGGCAACCAGACCCCTCGGACACTCCTGTTCATGCATGCCGCTGGATAGGCCAAGCCCTAAACCCCCAAGCAAAGTACCCACCGTGCCAACGTACCAACCCTAAACCCTAAACCCGAACCCTAAACTCCAAAACCCCTAAACCCTACATTACCAGCCCAGAGAGGTTTCAGAACTGAGAACTGCACGCGACACCGGCACCACATGGGCTTCCATGCTTCCACGATTTGAAGCTCAAGGCTCGTGCTTGCATGGGCGATCAGCTTGGGGCTGGGGGTAGGGTCCAAGTACCAATATAGTAGGTGCTAAGTATATTTGGTCCCCCCAAGTATACATTATATTGTTACTCGGACCCTTTTGGGTTATAAGGGTTTGTGAAGGCAATGGTGCTTTGCGGGGGTTCGGAAGCGTCATATGGGACATGTGCGATTTCATGGGATTGCATGTCGGGTTACAAGGGCCTTGGGCTTGGGTTCTTGAAGTCGCAGGACGGTATGGCTAGAAGTCTTAGGTCAGCATGGCGAGCTGACATGTCTGTTATGCTGACTGATGCACCTGCCGCATGTGCGCGGTGTGCAGCTGTGAGGCTGTCAGGGTGAACTTGCGTCTGATCCCCCCCTCCGTAAACCCTGAACTTTTCAGGGTCCAAGTACCAATATAGTAGGTACTTAGTTGATTGCCAGGGCACTATAGGGTTCTATAAGAGGGTCCCCTTTAAGGGTAATATAGGGTTCTATAAGAGGCATGCCTTTACGGGCAGATGGACCCTTAGGGTCTTGCAGGTCAGACCATGGAGGCGATCGCTGTGGTACGCAGAGACGCCCAGAAAGCCCAATACCCTTTAATTAAGGAATATAGCTCAAATCATAATATGAAGCCCTATATAATTTAAGCCATATTCCTTCAATAAGGGGTATTGGGCTCCCTTAAACCCTAAACCCTATAGATCCCTTAAGGGAGCCCTAGGTATTCCTGAATTAAGGGGTATTGGGCTCTCTGGGCAGTCAGAGACTGAAGCACATTGCTGTCGGCCTTTTCGGGGGTTTAAGGTTTAAGGTTAGGGGTTTAGGGTTGTTTAGGGTTTAAGGTTTAAGGTTAGGCTTTTAGGGTTTAGGGTTAAGTTTAGGGGAAGAACTTTTCGAGCAGCAGGAAAAAAACCAGCCTCCGACCCCATTAGTAGACCACCCTGCGAAACCCTACTAAACCCTGCCTAACCCTACTTCACCCTACTAAACGACAAACCCCGAACCTAAAACCTCCGAACCCCAAGCCCTAAACCATAAACCCCAAACCACAAACCCTAAACCTCCAAACTCTAAACCCCAAACCCTAAACCCCCCAACCTCTTAAACCTCCAAATCCTAAACCCTACTAAGCCAAACTTCCTGGGTTCTTGTTCAAGGATTCGATTTAAGCTACCATAAGAGGAAGGCCGTATTATTTAGTATAGATCCCTATTGTGGTAACTTAAATTAATTCCGTTAACCCTTAAAGGAACCCTTATAGATCCCCGTTATAGTAACGTAAATTAAATTGAATCCCTTAACAAGAACCCTTAAAAGAATCCTTTATTGTTACTAACAAGAACCCTATTCCTTAACCCCTAAACATGGCAACTTACATTACACCCCTTACAAAGAACCCTTAAAGGAGCCCTTATTATTTTAATTGGAATTAAATCCCTTAACAAAGAACCTAAGCTTCTCCTGCTCCAGGTGCTTGAGCTCGGCCTCTGCCTCGTTCAGCTCTTGCACTTTCGCCTTGGGCTGCGGGCCGTGGAAAGACTGGGCCTTCCTGGGTTTTAAGGGTTTCGGGCCTATCTGCTAGGGTTCAAGGGTTTTAAGGCTTTAAGGTTTTCTTTTGTGGTTGAAGGGTTTGGATGTGTCAGGGTTTGTTTTTTAGTGTTTCAGGGTTTAAAATTAGGGCTCAAGGGTTTTAAGGTTTTGGAGTGTTTGCGGGTTTCGGGGTTTTGAGGGTTTTGGGCGCCTGTGCTCTTGCAGGGCTTGAGGGCCGTAGCTTTTCGGGGTTTCCCTAAGGGTCCAAGTACCTAATAATCATATACTCTCCCGAATAGTAACCTACAAAACTACTATCCGTAACCCAAGTACCTAATTATTAGGTCCTTTGGACCCTTAGGGTTTAATATAGGGATTATAGGGATTAGTGTTCTTCTGATGGTGTACTATAATAAAGATCAAAAGCATGTCATCTTATGCCGGTCCGAATCTAGAAGAAGCTTGAGCCCTCATTCGAATGGGGTTGCTTTATAAGGATTTAGAATAATGGCTTCATTATATGAGGGCTGCTTTGTACAATCCGCTGCGTCGGCTTAGACTGTTTTTGGGGGGTTAGTGTTATGTAAAGGCTCATGGGACTTAGTAAGGAAGGTTAAAAGTAAGGCAATACTGAGCATAACCTTGCTTAGGGGACTTATAACCCCAGTTATAACCCTACTTACGAAATCCCATGAGCCTTGAAGTAAAGCTGATCCTTTCGGCCCCGGGCAGAGAGCTGGGTTGCAGTCTCCTGGAGGCGCTCGCGGATAATCTCATCCTCAGACCTGCTTTGGAGATTACGATATGTTTCTAGTTTGAGGTTTAGGGTTACTAGAGTGTAGGATTCTTAGAATTGGAGTAGTTTCCCAAAAACCATCAGGTTTGGCGATCCTAAACATGAATCAATTCTGTTTCTCTCGGGCCTGCAATTAGACAGCGAATGGCTACATCAGGGGCGCTCTTACATCTAATGTGGTAGCACCTGGGCTTTCGCAGTGGTCGAGTTTCCGTGCTTGCGGCTTGGAGTACCACAGAACCGAAGGCAGCTGTAAATATGACCAGAGCCACGTTTAAGGCACGGGGGTCAAGACTATGTTCAGGGGCTTGCATAGGTTTGGTAGGCATCTAAACCCTCAGCCCGAAACCCTACACCCCTACACCCCTAAACCTTAAACCCCTAAACCCTAAACCCTAAACCTTAAACCCCTAAACCCTAAACCCTAAACCTTAAACCCCTAAACCCCTAAACCTAATCCAAAGAAGCCCCGGAAGCCTGACTTCGGTCCGTAGCATCTTCTCGCTGGACACGAGAGCTGACCCCAAAGGGTCCTAATTAAGTACCTTTATCGTAGCATGTAGGGTTTCTATATTCGGAATCACTCGTATCGTTTGGGAAAGTACCTGGAGTCTGAATGTTGTAATTCCCCTTGGGTTATTCCCCCTTACAGTAACAGTCTATATTAGGGGTCATATTAGGGCCTATATATATATTCATATTACAACTATTATTTAACTGTTACTGGGAGGGGGAATGACCCAAAATTCCCTTTTTGTGGTTAAACCAGATTTTTAGTTAGGACCCGAAAAGTAAACAAACAAAAAAACTATAATGGAGACTACAAGTAGGCTTTAGAGTAACACAAAACCCAAAACCCTAAGCATGATTGAGGAAACTCTCCTTCATAGCAGTGCCTACTTCGAGGTCCAGGGGACTGGGTAAGTAGGTTATAGCTAATTAGGGTTACAAACACTCTAAATCGAGTTGCCCCAAATATAACCCTACTTAACCTAGTTACTAAGTGCGCTGGGCCTCTAAGTAACCCTAACCCCCCCCCCTCCTTATAGAACCCTTATAGATCCCTTTTAAGGAGCCCTTTAAGGAACCTTACTACTTACTAAGCCCCCTGAGACTCCCCATAGCACTGCCTAGGACCCTTTGGGGACTTACGTCACTTAAAGGACCAGGGGACTTAGTAAGTAGGATATAAGTAGGGTTATAAGTACCCTAAATGGAGTTACCTTAATTATAACCCTACTTATAACATACTTACTAAGTCCCCTGGGACTCCAAGCAGGCCTCAGGTTCGCCTCGCGTCGACGGTAGTCCTGAACCTGGCGATACAGGGGACTTAAGGGTCCACGGTTTAGGGGTTTAGGGTTTCAGGCCAGGGGGTTTAGGAGTTCAGGGTTTAGGTAGATTAGGGCCTTAGGGGTTTAGGAGTTCAGGGTTTAGGGCTTCAGAGCTTTTCGGGGTTTAGGGCCTTAGGGGTTTAGGGTTTAGGGGTTTAGGAGTTCAGGGTTTAGGGGCTTAGGAGTTTAGGGGTTTAGGGCTTCAGTGCTTCATTAGGGTGTAGGGGTGAAGGAGCTTAGGGGCTTCGGGGTTTAGGAGTGTAGGGTTTAGGGGTTCAGGGGTTGGGGCTTCAGGGGTTTAGGGTGTAGTTTAAGGTATAGGGTTGACGGATATGCTAATCAGATAGGTAGGGACAGGAGTAATACAGGATCCTGGTGGTGTATGACTGACTCCTCTGACCATTGCAGTAGGGTGCTGTATGAGGTGGGTGTTTCGGATTCTCTATAAGGGTTTCTTTAGTTATCTGCTCGCATGTCAGCCCCAGGGTATCCTTACATGTGCTTCAGGGTTCAAGTATCTATAATATCCGCTTTACCTGCCCAGTGGTTGTGCAAGCCCACTCTAGTGGATGCTCGAACGATGCAGACATGTCGACTGAAAACGTGATTCCATAATCCTACGAACTATTAGGGCTTGTACCATTATAGTCTATACATATTATCCACTCACCAATGCTTTTAAGGAGTCCTATATACAATCTAAACACAACCCAATATACAGCCCGCTGCATGAAACCTATAGGCTGAGGACTCTTATCTGAACTTGACTACGAGCCCCAAGATAACAAAGGAAAAGGATCGACCTGTTACCCTTCGAAATCGTTTCGTGCTTCGAGATCACGCTCCCGCGCTGAAACTACCTCGTACTTCCCTTTTAGCTCTGCGGCACAGTCCCTAAACCCTAGACCCCTAAACCCTCACCCAAACCCCTATAAACCCTAACCCCATAAATCCGTAAACCCTAAACCACCAGACCCCTAAACCCTCGGCCCAAACTCCTAAACCCTAACCCGCAAACCCTAAACCCGCAGAGCCCTGGACCCCTCAACCCAGAGCTAGAGTCCTGCAGAAGTCCTCCACCTAAAACAGGCATAATTTAGGGGTTCAGCTTAGGGGTTAGGGTTCGGTAGGGTTCAGGGATAACGTTGTAGTCTTCCCTAAACCCTAAACCCTCAACCCTGAACCCTCAACCCTAGATTCTTTTCTGCGATTGACTCGGAGAAGCCTTCGAAGCCGTGACTTCCTCTGTGTGGGTTTAGGGTTTAAGGTTTAGTATACCCTACCTAGACCCCGGCTTTTGGCTAATCTATTTTATGGTTGGGATCGCAACAGAAGAACTACGGTTGATGACATAAATCCTGCATTACCTTAATGACCCTAGACTATGGGAATTATGGTATATTCGGCTTTATGCGTAATGCAGGATATATATTCCTAAACCCTAAACCCCAAAACCCTATAGATCCCTTATTAAAGGCAGCCCTTAAAGGTACGCTTATAGATCCCTTTAAAGGAACCCTAGGATTTATATCATCAACAAGGACTCTGGGAAGCCCTTTCGGCAATGGCCGCGAAACTCGTTCAGGGATAAAGGGTTTAGTCCTGCTTCGGATAAGGGTTTCTGGCTCCAGTGTAACGGTTTAGAGTTTAGGGTTTAGGGTTTAAGGTTTAAGGCACCTCATAGAAGACCCTAGATAGTAGGACCCCTAAATTAGGTACCCCTATTTTATGAAACCACATATGGGTTTGCAGAAGTGAAGTCTACTTCGCACGAGCCCGTAAGCCGAAGCAAGGATGTGCAAAAGAGCCTTTTCTCACAGCAACTTCTTCAAGAGAGCTTCTGCGCTCTTCAGGTAGCGATTTTCCTGGAAGAGGACGTAGTGGTTCAGCTTGTGGTAAGCCTCGGGATGTGAACCGGACGAAATAGCCCCCTGCAGAGATAGTTCACTGATATTCACCGTAGTATATTATACAGTACCCTAAACCTAGGCCAATTGCCATGGCCCAAATATTATGCAAGTGGCAATTTCCGCAAAACTGGGATCGCTCGAAACTCCAGGTGGTTGCTCCTACAGAAGAGACACTTCTGTTCTTCTTAATGATTGTTAGGGTTTAAAGTTTAGGGCTTATCTGTAAACCCCCCGACAAAACGTTTGGGGAGCCCCAGAAAGGGTAGTTAGCCACAGGAAATCCTAAGAAATTCCGCCTCGTAGAGTGGTCGGCGTTGTCGAAATTGGGGTGCCTCGGGGACGAGCGCTCGGTAGCCTTGCACAGGGCAACATTTACATTAATAATGGGCTAGTTTGATATGGTTATAGTTATTTAGGTAACTACCCAAATTATTGGCCACTGTTTTTTACGATTTCAATTTTAAGTACATATCAAATACGTTATTGGTAACCTACTATTTAGGTAAATGGAGAAAGCCGAACATTTCTGCTTTAGAGGGCCAGGCTGCGCTGAGGATTGAAGTCTGCGGTCTTAGCTTTCAGGTCTCTGGTTTCGTGTTCCGTATCTACCTAGACTGAGGGGCTGAGCTTCCTGGCCCATATTAGGGTTTAGGGTTTAGGGTTTAGGATTTAGGGTTTAGGATTTAGGGTTTAGGGTTTAGTAAGCTTTTCAATTATGGTAGGATTATATAACCCCAAAAAGGCTGAAGGTTACCTACTCAGCTACTAAGTAGAGTAACCAAGGCACCTTGATAAAGGCTAACGAGCCGGTTTGGGGTGCCATAATATCCTGTTTAAGGTACTAGGTATGCATCTGATCCAGCTTCAAGTTGCCCATGGCAGGACTGCTATGGTTCAATGCCTGAGGTTATAGGAGCCTGCATGACACGAATAGGGTATTGGGGTATATCACGCCATGGCTATTGTAAGGAGCCCTAAGGGAACAGTAATTATGACTAATTGTTTAAGGTTGCATATGTTTGCATAGTACTTGAAGCCCTGGACCCAGGGCCATTCAAGAAACTTTCCGCCTCTGGCATCCCCATCTAAGAGCACTCGGTGCTACAAGGACTCTTGGATGCCTACATGACCGAATCTTGGTGTATCTTGCTGTCGCCAAGCCAACTTATCTAGATACTGATAGAACGGACTGGAAGAATGGCACAATAGACTGAACCCCAAACCCTGAATCTTCAACCGTTATGGTCGCTTGAGCATAGGATAATCTATTCCTACTGCTACTTTAAAAGGGCACCCAATTCACACATGGGTTTTTGCTCTGGAGGGGAGGTGCAAATCCAACAGTCGAAGGGTCAGATCGTACCATTTTGTAGAATTCGGGCTACAAGAGATAAGAACTTCCAGCTCTGTGCGAGGGCTAGGGGTGCAGAGTCGGTGTGTGGAGTTCGAGTGCAACCACACGCATGTAAATGGTGACCTGGTGGCTAATTAATATTGTAGGGCTTTGAGCACACTCACACACACACATATATATATACACGTACATACATACATACATACATACATACACACATGCGGACGGACAGAAAACATGATCTGCTGTTGCCATAGCCTGAGGTCTTTAGTTGGTTACGCCAAGCTGTTGGTACTAAGATCCCCTTATGACAATGCTTTGCTAAACTTCAAGCCCCTGTCCCCTCCGGCAAGCTAGCGCATCCCGAGGGGACCCGTTCGAGAACCGAGAGCATGTCCATCTCGAGTTAAGGGTTTAGGGTTTGGGGTGTGCGGTTTTGCTTACAGTTTGGGGTTGTGGGTCTGCGAGTCACGATTTAGGATTTAAGGTTTAAGGTAGCGTCTGCCAGCCGAATGCTGGGGCTCAAAATAGCCCAAGAGCCTTATGTATATGGTCTTTGGGCCGAAAAGCCTTAATATATGTGAGTGCTTATAGAGTCCTATGAGAAGAACCCTAAGCTTAAACCCTAAACCTCCAAACCCTAAACCGAGTTTAATGTCTGCCACGAAGAAGAGGCCTTGCCAGAATGCGGCGTCGAAGTCGGCACACCAAGCCATGCCAAACTCGGCCTCTGAGTGTCCTCGACTCCAGAACCGAGAAAACCCAAACCCCAAAAGAGTCTAGGGTTTAGGATTCGGAAATTAGGGTTTTAGGTTTAGGGTTTAGGCTTCTAGGGTTTAGGTTTTGGGGACGCCTTTACACTTAAAAGGTATGAACCTTCAAATTGGTTTAGGGCTTACGGCGTACGGCATGCATAAACCCCTTGACGCGTACATACTGGACTTGAAATTACCCTAGCTTAGAAGACTACCCTATTATTTCGGCCCCACCGGCATTCGCTTGTCCTGACTGTTTCATTTGAGTACATGGACCCTGACAGTATGGCATGCAACTACTTCATGGTCCAAGTTTCTTAACAGTCATACACTCACTGCAATACTGGCCTGTCTCAGTGCTATCCCTAAACCCTAAACCGTATACCCTAAGCACCTGAATTCGCGGACCCTCAGGGCTTATTTGACCAGCATAGCTTTGTAGACTACTTGGGCCCAGAGGACTCAGCAACCATGTTGTAAGTAGGGTTATAATTGGGGTAACTCCACTTAGGGTACTTATAATTCTACTCATAACCTACGTACTAGGTCCCCTGGGCCTCTAAGAACCGTTGAAACCAAAGTACACCCTCAGCTCCTGACCTCCGAGACTGTGCTTTGAAGTAACCAGGGAGAAAACAGTATAGACTTTTTTTTCATAACGGTTCCCTTTAAGTAACAGACCCTAAACCCTAAACCGAGGAAAGTAATTATAGACTTGTTGTTCATAACGGTTCCCTTTAAGTAACAGGTCCCCAAAAACATATTAAAGCAGAAGCCAGAAAGTTGGAACATCAATATCCTCATGCCCTTAAGGTAAGGTATAGGGGATCCCAGCACTAATCCTCCTAAAGCCATGTTCCAACTTTCTGGGATCCACTNATATTAAAGCAGAAGCCAGAAAGTTGGAACATCAATATCCTCATGCCCTTAAGGTAAGGTATAGGGGATCCCAGCACTAATCCTCCTAAAGCCATGTTCCAACTTTCTGGGATCCACTGCAAAGTATGGAAAACAGTATAGACTTTTTTTTCATAACGGTTCCCTTTAAGTAACAGACCTAAACCCTAAACCCTAAACCGAGGTCCCCCAAAAACATATTAAAGTATGGTACTTCAAAGCCCCGGGGAGCCTTGGGTCTGGCAAAAGGCCTCCAAAGCTCCGCCCAAAAAATCCTGGGAGGCCCTCTTGCCTAAACCCCACCTGTGGATCCAAAAACCTACCGTTTTAAGGGTTCTGCCCTCTAATTTAGGGGTTATAACCTACTATTTTGTAGGGTTTGGGGCCACAGGTAAACCCTAAATCCTAAACCCTCAACCCAAAATCCTATACCCTAAAGCCTCTTGCCGAACCCTAAACCCTAAACCCCAAGTCCTGAAACCTAAGCCCTAAATCCTAAACCCAACATCCTAAACTCAAAGCCCTCTTGCTCTTTGAGCCATGGCTCCATAATAGGCTGCCGGATCGAAGATGGAAGGAGGCTGCCCAGAGGGACCTAGATTCGGCTCCGTAGGGGCTTCGCCACAGTCTAAAATGGGAGTTTCCGAAAATTTGGGGTAGCTTATTTTGGGGTCCATATAACAAGGATCCTACTATTTGGGGTGCTATATTAGGGCCCCATATTTTCGGACACTCCCAAATCGGGCCGTAATAATGTTCAATATTTTTTTTTGGGGGGGTATCTTTTACTACGAGAGTTTAAGGATAATATGGGCATCTCTTTGCCAGTCAGTATACTGTAAGTTACCCCGGCCCCTATATCAGCTTGATGCCTTCCTTCTCTTTTTTAGGAAACCCTGAACCCTGAACTACACCCTAAAGCCTACACCCGAAAACCAAATCCCTAAACCTCCATAGCTCTTTGCAAGCCCTGAGGACTGAATGAGTCGGTTCAGCGCAGGGAGAAGTATGTAATTAGCTCAGGGTGTTCATACGGTTTGGAGTTTAGGGATTTGGGACATTGTACGGTTTAGGGTGTAGGGTTTCGGATTCAGAGTTTAGGGTTGAAAGGATTTCGAGTTTAGTGCAAAGGTCTCAGATTTGCCAGGGGTTTAGGGTTTAGGGCCCCCTTATCCTCCCCTCTTCAAAAACCAATCCATGTACAATGAACTCAACTTACTCTTGGAACCACCCGTTGTGCAACCCCCAACGAAAATCCAGTCCTAAACCCGAACAACAAGAATCTGAAAAAAATGAAACAAGAATAAGCCCTGTAGCAGCCCTTATCGAAAACGTTTGAAATCCCATAGAAACTTCAACACACCATCAACAGATCCCATGCTAAGACCCCTAGCACTAAGCTCCAATTCCCAAAACCCCGAATAACCTTAACCCCTATAGCATAAACCTTATATAAACCCGAAGCTTTCCTAAACTTGAGATAAAACCCGACCCCGAAACGCTGCCCGAGTCCCTGGCTGCCCGCAATGTTCCCATTCCACAGGTCCTGGGCCAGTTAACATTCATGGAGCCCGTGTATGTGTGTGCAAACAAGTATATGTTTTTGCAGAACTGCCTGTCTGTATGTATGTATGTATGTGTGTGTATGTATGTAGGTAGGTAGGTACATATGTATATATATATATGTATAATATATATATATATACATGTATATATATATATGCATATATATATATGTATGATTGTATATATCTACACGTATGTATGTATACATACACGGTATGCTAGCCCGTCTTGTACCTATAGGAAATCAGGCTTAAAGTCTGGGCTGGGTCCAACAAGGGTGTTGTAGGTGCAAGTATTTGGAGGCTTGGAAAAAAGCGGTTGATTATAAAAACCTGCATTACGTTAATGACCCTAAACTACGGGAGTTATGGTATGTTCCTTATATTGGGAAATGCAAGATGTATATCATCAACAGTATCTCGCCTCCTACTATTGCCGTGAACCTGTTTCCCTGGAGCCACTACAGTTCGGCAAATCCGACCCTGCAAATCACAAACTAGAACCAACAAGCTCTCCTGGCATTAAGAGAAAGATAAGACCGGGTTAAAAGCCCAAAACTGAAACGGTTGGGATCCTGTATTAACGCGTCTGGATACCCCTGCGATCCTCACCCAGCGGTTTCCAAGCTCGCGGCTCCATGCAGCAGTGAAGCCCTCACCTTTAGCTTGGAGGAGGGTTTTGGGGTCCAAAGATGAAGGTTTATTGGGCCCAAACAAAAAGCACATAAGCAAAAATAAGGATAGGGATATCCCATATAAACCCCCTTATAATGAAGCCCAATAAGGTAGGGATGTCCCTATAAAATGCCTATGCTTACGTGCTTTTGGGGTCCCTAGGTTTGTGGTTCAGTTTTGGGTTCAGGTTCAGGGCGGCATGACAGCAGGATTTCTGCGCACGTCGGTGCTTAATGCCACAACCTCAATGCGGGGCTCACGGTGCAGGAAGTTCAAAGCTTCAACCCGCAACCACACCCTAAACAGCCCTAATCTTAACCCCCTATAAGCCCTGAACCTGAAGCAGCGGTGCATGTACCCCAAATAGTACATACTTTGGCCCTAATGTAGTCCATGTATAGGTACCTTGGGCCCCAAGTATATACTATTTGGGTTCATGGACCCTTAAATATCCCACGTATCCCTAAATCCTATGGTACCTTTGAACGGAACCCTCAGGGGAACCCCATTGGTGCATGACCCTCAGGGAAAGCTCCTTTCAAACTCCGAGCTGCTTCTCCATCCTCGAAAAGGGCCTCACAAGGTTTAGGGTTTGGGTTTAGGGTTTTAGGGTGTTTAGGGTTTTAGGGTTTAGGGTTTTTGGGTTTGAGGGTTTAGGGGTTTAGTTTTCCGGGCTCAAGTTTTCGGCCCCATTCAGAGATTCTAAACAGGTTGCATGTGAAATGGGGCCCGGATTGGCCTCAACCAGCAGAATAGGGTTTCTAGGGCAGCTTACAGTATGAGCACATGGAAGGACTATTGACAAGGGGATACTGCTACTAAGCTACTGATTATTCCGACGCCTTGAATCGTCCAGTAGCAGTCTACTATAATACAAAAAAGGCTTTGAGATAGATTACGGTAGATTCAGGAACCCCAGTTCCCAGAGACTCCAAAACCCCTTAATTAAGGTAGTCAGGCTCTATAGTAGAAGCCAGAAAGTTGGAACATCATTATCCTCGTGCCCTTAAGGTAAAGCATAAGGGAATCCTAGCACTAATCCTCCTAAAGCCATGTTCCAACTTTCTGGCTTCTACTGTAGATTGGGCCTAAACACTAAACCCTAAACCCTAAACCCCTAAACCCTAAACCCCTAAACCCCTAACCCCTAAACCCCGAACCCCTAAACCCCTAAACCCCTAAACCCTAAACCCTAAACCCTAAACCCTAAACCCTAAACTCCTAAACCCCTAAACCCTAAACCCTAAACCCCTAAACCCTAAACCCCTAAACCCTAAACCGTGGACCGCTAGGCCTGCAAATCTCTGCGGAGGCCTCTTCAATGCACCGTGGCTGCTCTTTGCCAAGGCCCAAACCCCTAGACCCTGTACCGGGCTTAGTGTTTAGGGCTTGGGGCGTAGAGTGCGGGTTCAAGCCTCCGGTCTGGTCGGCAGCTGTTCCAACTTTCTGGGGTTCACTACTTGGAGGCCCTTTTGGCTTAGTAAGTAGGGTTAGTAAGGTGGGTTATGGAGATTATAATATGGTTTCTAGGGGATACTAAGTAGACGTACTAAGTCAAAAGGGCCTCCAAGTAGACCCTGTAGCCCCCAACCCCGAAACACTAAACCGTTTAGTTCATATGATGAACCCTAAACCCTAAAAGCATTGAACTTCATAAAACCTATGTACATCTATATGTACCATAGCCCCCCCTCCAAACACAAAACAAAGACTAAGCAACCAGGCCTAGGAGCCTCCAACTCGTGAAACTCAAACCTGGGCCTCGGATGGGAGTTTCCGAAAATAGGGGACCCTAATATAGTACCCTAAATATTGGTATCCTTATTAAAAGGACACCAAAATACGGTACCCTAATTTTCGGAAACTACCAGATCCTAAACCCACAGGCTTTAAGGGCTAGGCCTTACCTAGACCCCTTATAGTACCCGTTTGACACTGTGGTAGAACCCTTATCAATCGAACTAAACCCGTAAACAAATGCCCTGAATAGCCCGTAATGAACTCTAATCTAACCCTCCTAATTATAACCTTTTTAGCTCATGTTGGAGAACTCTTGTAAAACTCGTATAGAACGTTTAGCTCTTACAGTCTTACACAACTCGTCTAGACCCTACCTAGAGTCTCCTTTGTAGTTCCTTTTTTTGGTTAACCAGTTTTATGGTTAGGACCCTATAATAGAGATTTTGGTTAACCAAAAAAAGGAACTACAATGGAGACTATAGGTACAAGCCGTAAAGGATCCTCAAAAAGCCTCCTGCAGAGCATCGTAGAACTCCTTTTTGAAGCCCTCCTTCGCCTCCCTAACCCCTAAAGTCCTAAAGCCCCAAAGCCCTAAACCCCGAAACCCTAAACCCCTAAAAACCCTAAACCCTAAACCCTAAACCCCTAAACCCTAAACCCCTAAATTCCTAAATCCCTAAGCCCTGAACCCTCAAGTCTCTCTGCCCTGCCTGCAGATTTCTGGTCTTTCCGAGGACCTCCCCGGATGTGTGGGTTCTATGTGGCTTTTGGTTTAGGGGTTTAGGGTTCAGGGGTATGAAGGTTCTGAAGGGGGTAGGGGTTTAGGGTTCAGGGGTATGAGGGGGTCTACGAGTGAGGGATTTAAGCGAGTTTCGGGATCTACCGCTTGGGGCGTAGGGCGCAGCTGACTGCCAGTCAGAGAAGCTAAACCAAAGTTTAAAACCCTTATAGGGTGTTTGGCTTGGCCTAAGACCCTCTTCTGGCTCAACGGAGCCCTTCTCGGCCTTAATTACAATAAACAATCCTTATAGAACTTACCCGTCCAATTTCCAGGGGTACTAAGTACTCAGGACCACCTGCTGGGAATCTAATGGGAATCAAAGGGCCCTAAACGGCTGAAGGATAAGTACTCTACCCTAAACCCTAAACCATTAACACTAATTCCGAAACCTTAAGCGCCAAATCCTAAACGCTTCCGAAACCCTATCTAGACAGCTGAAACCCTATACGATGCACCTTATAAGCCCTGAAATTCCAAATCCCAATGTACCCACAACCCGATGAGCCCTGCACCCGACCGCCTGGTTCCAAAGAGGCTGCAGCTTCCGAACGCGCTTCAGCAAGGGTGCCATGCCTGGCGGAAGGCTCGGGCTCCGGGTTGAAGGGTCCTTCGGGTTTAAAGCTGTTAGGGTTCATATTGGGGGGGGGGGGGCTTGAGTTTTACGGCTTGGGGATAATACCAAAACAAGTATATTAGGTATCCCCAACCCCGGGGCTCAAAATAGCCCAAAGGCCTTACGTGTTATGGTCTTTGGGCCCAAAAGCCTTAATATATGAGGCCTGAGAGCCCTAATTATAGGGTAAGGAATACGTATTGCAACTGTTCCGGACCCTCCTGTAGCTGTGGGCAGCTCCGTGATGTCAGGTTATTGGCCTATTTGCGATTCTCCCCGCTTCCACTCGTGCTTTCCTCCTCTGCGTGTAGCGGAAGTAGTCTCTCTCGTCTGTTGCTTGGAGTGTTGGGAGCTCTGCCTCTCTCTCTCTCTCTCGCTCTCTCTCTCTCTCTCTGTGCTACCAGAGTTTAGACTCGACAAGTAGACTCCACAGAGGGTGTTGCTCAGAGTATGGACAGGCGCACGAACTCTTCGACACTCTAGCTCAATTCCGTACCTCCGGAAGTTTGTCTTTTGGGGCCTGACGTTGTTGCAAGCTTCGCCTGAAGATCGAAGCAATTACTGTAGAACTATAAGTAAGTTGCACGCCCGGCTAATTAAATGCACCCTAAACCCCTAAATCCTAAACCATAAGCCCTGAACCCCAAACCCCAAACCCTCCTGCTGTTAGATTCTGCTTAACAAGTACCGTGAGTCTCCAAGCAACACGCCCAGGCTACCAAGTTCTCCAATCTAGCACGGCCTCCCTGAGGCACCAAAACTAAAATCATGCCCTGGGCTTAATGTAGGAACCCTGAGCCCTTATTTTAGGGTTCCTTTAAAGGGGTCTATATGGGTTACTATAAGGGATCTATAAGGGTACTATAATAATGTAGGAACTTGATTAAGAAACCCTGGGCCTATAACCCCAAAATAGTAGGATTCATATGAGGAACCCTAATAAAGGCCCAAGGTTTCTTAATCAGGTTCCTACATTATCTTCGGAGCAACCAAAGGAGGAACCAGTATCCTTGATACTACCGACGCGAGCCACGCACTCACTCACGAAATTCTCAACCTACAATAGCCTCAAACACTGGAGCGCGCGAAGCAAGCAAGGAACTCCAAAACACGCAAGATGCACTTGTAGAACTGGAAAGGCATCCTGGAACGAAAACCGCCGATTGAGCCGTCATCGATCTGATACCCAACCCCCGTAATCCTTTAAGCACTATACCGTCCCAAAGGGTGCTAAGTAACTAAAAACAAAAAATGCAGGATTGCTATATCAGGAAATACTATGATGATTTGAGATGTCTCCCCCACCCTTTGGGTTCTTAAGCTCAATGCATTGTGCCCCAAGCACCACAACATGCGCCGGCTGGGCGCCGTTCTGCGAAGAATCTTGGCCAACTGGCATCCCAGGAGTTGTCTGCCGAAGGGTCACATGTGGGACAGGACCTAGAACTGCAGCGACTTAGTATTTTTAACGCTTCCCTAGCGTAACCCAGGTACCTTAAAACAAGGTCAATGCACCAATCTTTTAGGGTCATATCCCTTTGTAACAGAGTTGAGGGTTCTGAGTTGTGGCTGCAAGGTGTACAGACTTCGGTCCTGGGAACAAGGTTTGAGGGTCGTACACACTTGCGGTTAAGAAGGTAACAGTAAATAAATACATAAACAAATACAAATCAAAACATGTATATATATATATAAGAGAGAGAGAGGGGTCGGGACGTTACAGCTCAGGCTTTGGCAGTACCCACTTAGGGGACCCAGAGTCGAGAGTCTTCAACTTGAACCTAGGCTTAGCTTGGGATATTCGGAGCGCAACCTTTGACCCCCCAAACCTTATAAACTCTAAATCGTCGTTGCGAAAGACCCCCAAGTCTGTGAAGTCCAAGGCAGGGCTCAGTTTCTAAGAGTCTGCGAAGAACGTTAGACACAGAAACACTGGGGTTCTTGATGACCATTATGGGCCAGGTATGCAATTGGAGGAAAGTTTTGTTTTAGGCTCGAAACCTACATTAGTTCCGTACATACCTATGGAATACCAGGTTTATGTCCAGTTTTATGCTCCTCAGTTTTAGTGGCTGTAGGCTCTGGCATAGAGGACTTTATGTATTTCGACTGCTTGTGACTGAGGAGATGAAGACCTCAGTTTGCCGTTCAACTATGGTCAGATAACCCTGATCCTGAATTGTTTATCTACACAGTGCGGCCAAAGGCTACCTACCCAGCCATTAAGATTACCAACTTGCAGTATATCAGTGTATAATGATATACATAGCTATCTGTATATTATATATATACATACACATAGATGTAAAACAAACTCAATGTATGCATGTACATGTTTATTTAAGTACCTATTTATCTTTTTGCTTGTTTACTTACATACTTACATACTTGTAGCAGAACTCTCACAGTTTCAGTTGCTTAAGACGCTGTCAGGATGTTGTCCGTTAGCAGGACCCTGGGACAGAATTCCATATTAAACCCTCCAACCCAAACGCCTTTCAACACGTCCTTAAGGGGTTTAGGGTTTAGGGTTTAGAACCAGCAGAGCGGCATCCTAGCTCTATACCGCATGTACCTTAGGTGCTTATTACTACTACTACGAGCTATCAAGTTCTGAGTTCCGGGAGTTGCGAGTTCCTAGGCCCGGATTGCTGGCAGTTGTTCATGTAAATCTTTAGATTTCCGTAAGTTACACAAGAATGAGGACATATGACAAGCACAAGAATACATATCCATGAGATGCGCAAGAGTGAGAGGTGCGACTTGTAGTAATGGAAGAAGCATAGTGAGATACTCCTTATCCGTTTGGCATGATCATGGAGCTGGAAAAGGCACCTTGAAGCGTGCCGCCCAAGTACGTACCAACCTAAGTTCAGGGGTTGTCGACAAGAAGATCCCGAACCCCTGCTGAGAGGCCCAGGGGGCTTAGTAAGTAGGTTGTACATAGGCTTATAAGTACCCTAAATGGAGTTACCCCGATTACAACCCTACTGATAACCTGCTTGCTAAGTCCCCTGGGCCTCCAAGTATGGGTTTGGGTGTTGAGGGCTTAGACACAAATGGGAGTTTCCGAAAATAGGGGACCCTAATATAGTACCCTGAATGTAGGATCCTTATTATAAGGACCCCCAAAACAAGGTACCCCAATTTTCGGAAACTCCCAAATCTTACAAGGCCTTAAAATTTAGAATCTTCGGGTTCAGCTTCGATGCAGGGCATCCCAGAGTTTAGGGTTTAGGGTTTAGGATTTAGGGTTTAGGGTTTAGGATAGTCCACAAGCCCTGCCTTAGGACTAGGAGGTTCTTAATGATGAAACATCTATATACGGAATTTACAGAGACCCTACATAAAAGTAGGTTCTGGTGTCTTTGATTGGGACTGCCTCCACCATAAACCCTCGAAGAAAAAGTTCGTTCGCAGAGTCACAGGCTAGACTTACACGGCTCGGGTATATGAAATTTAACGGCGTAGGTTTTAGGGTGCGTTTGCGGTTCAGGATTCTGGATTTAGGGTGTTGGCGCGCTGGGTCTAAAAAGTAATTAGGGCTGACACTCGGAATCAACTCACGACCCCTTTCGTCTTTTTCCCAAACCATCTGAAACTATCTAAGTCCCGATGAAATCCGCATACCACTCATGGGGATCCTGACCCCTCAAGTTTTCATGGACTTCAAGTATCAATTTGTCACAACCTCCCCCCCACCCCCCCAAAGACAACCCAGCTTATACTACGATCCCAAACCCTAACACCTAACAAGCCTAACTTTCCCTACGCCTCCCTACGACTCCCCTGAGGGATCCTATGCTGAACCCCATGGAGCTGAAACAAGAAACACTCAAATCCCCGCTACTTGGAGGCCCTTTTGACTTAGTAAGTAGGGTTAGTAAGGTGGGTTATGGGGGAGTATAATGGGGTTTCTAGGGGATACTAAGTAGACTTGCTAAGTCAAAAGGGCCTCTAAGTAGAACCACATAAACGCTGTGTACGACCCTCAAAACGCACTCTAGAGACTAGACTCGACTAGACCCTACCTTAACCCCAAATACCATACCTTCTTATGGACTTTTATCGACAAATCATATTGGGAACCCTAAATCGTAAACAGGCTCCTTTTGTGCGCGCGACTTCTATGGCCACTTGCACGGTTTGCTCGTTTTTCGTCAGCATCCGGAACTGTATATAAGCCGTTTTGGCGACAAGGATGGGGTCCAGGATTTAAGGGTTTAGGGTATAGGATTTAAGGGTCCAGGGTTTGAGGTCTGGCATTCTTTAAGGCTTCAGCGATTCTGGGGTGTCGGGTTTGGGATTGTAGTGAAGGGCCCATGCAGTGCTTGGTTTAAACTCTATTCAGGTAAGAGTCCATTGGCATTGCTCGTGTCAAGCTGGCTGGGGTTCAAAGGCTTGTGTCGAGGGTTGCCTATTCCAAGGTTGAGTGTCTACTGAGCCCTCGACGACAAAGGTGGCGAGCAGATCCAGAAACAGCAAAAAAGGCAAAGCACCGTCTCATACGCGTATGTAGGGAACGGAGCTCCCCATGGACATTTAAACATGGGTCTTGTGTAGTACCCCATGAAGGTAGCCAGGCACCTGTCCGAACTATTGTATTTGGCGCGGGGGTCCAACATTTTTCAAAGGGGGAAAGGCCGGGTGTCATGTGGTTTTGATATAGTGTTTCCTCCTAGTTGTCCTCACAATGCGGGTTCTGTTTAGGATCTATGTTACCGGGCTCCGGCACCCCCAGTCAAAAGCATAAAGACACACTCTCCACATCCCTGATACCAGGCCGCTATAGCATCTTGGATCTGTTTTTGCCTTAGGTCTTAGACTCTACTTAGCAGCATGAGCGAGTAGCATAGAAGAGGCTACAGGTCGGACCACATAGCATAACCTCATTGAACAAACCATTTGTAATCCACATACTATGTCGCAAGCTCATAGCCCTGGTACAGCAAGGATGGTTCTAGATCTGATACTTATGAACGAATACTAAAAACAACTGTGAGCCCATGCCTCAAGCCTTACAATAATGCCTGTTACCTCCATTGTCCTGTGGGAAGACGAATCTTCCATCAGCAGCATTCTTCACACTCGGAGCCACTGCCGGGCTGCGACAACTCTGAGTAGCGTTATCTGCCTTCTCAACTAACCTTTTCAGCACCTTCTATGACTTCTATGACTCAGGCTTGCTACGCAGAGTATAGATGTCGGGTTGGGAATATGCAGGAATGACAAAGAGCTGCGAGAAAAAAACAACAAAGATCATAAAGGATGGTCGATACATATTTTCCTTCGTCTGCAACCAAATTGAGCTTGACCTAAGGGTCCATGTGCCCAGAAACCGTACTATATATATATGTAGACACACACACACCCACTTTGGACTTCAAGTAGTCCCTACATACGTGCTTTGGGTCCACAGTGTATGCCATTTTGGTATTTGGACCCTCAGGGTTATACGGGTGCCACGAAATCCCAAACCCCAAAGCCTTCACCCTATATACCCTGAACAAAAGACCCTAAACCCTGTTTAACTACATGGACCATGGACCCGTAGGGTTACGTCATAGGATAGTTTAGGCCTGCGGTTCAGGCGCTTTGTTGCGTTAACCCCAAGAAACTCGAGGATTAGGGTTTCGGGTGTAGGGCTTGAGGATAACCTCAGAGCTGGGAAGGCGAGGTAAGGGCTTCTTCTGGGCTGCTGGCTTCTTTTGCTTCGGCTCCTAGATGCGTGGGGAAAGTTTCTATGCTGAATGATGAAGACTACGACGACGACTACGACCACACTCTCAACGCGAAGATCTTGGACTCTCAGGTTCTGGAAACGTGTTGTGGGGTTTACGGTCCCGGGTAGTGGTTGCAGAGTTGATAATCAGATTGTAACGAGAACCTATCGTCACGGATTAGATGTGCCCTACACCGCGGCAAAACGCTGTCCAGCAACTGCCGTGGTTCATGGCTCCGAGGGATAGCAGGGAAAAAGCAAGCTCCACATGGTCTACACCAAAACCCCCATAACTCCAAATAACCTAATAACGAAATCATAATAAGGAATCCTCGAAGGCAGGTTTCATAGGGTCCAGGTGCTGATTCTGTAAGCTCTAAACTTTACCCTAAACCCTGAAAGCCTAAACCGTAAACCTCTAATTCCTAAGCCCTATAAACCCAAAACCCTAAAACACTAAACCTCTAATTCCTAAACCCTAAACCTAAACCAAGAATTCCGGGAGAAACCCAAAGACGGCGGTGAATGGACCATTGCACCAAGGACAGGGTTTAGGGTTTATGGATTAGAGGTTTAGGGCTTAGGGTTTAAGTTTTATGGATTAGAGGTTTAGGATTTAGGGTTTAAGGTTTATGGATTAGAGGTTTAGGGTTTAGGGTTTAAGGTTTATGGATTTGAGGTTTAGGGTTTAGGGTTTATGGAGTAGAGGTTTAGGGTTTAGGGTTTATGGATTAGAGGTTTAAGGTTTAGGGCATATGCATTGGAGGTTTAGGGTTTAGGGTTTATGGATTAGAGGTTTAGGGTTCAGGGTTTAGGGTTTGGGGTTTATGGATTAGAGGTTTAGGGTTAAGGGTTTAGGGTTTATGGATTAGAGGTTTAGGGTTTACGGTTTATGGATTAGAGGTTTATTAGGGTTTAGGGTTTATGGATTAGAGGTTTAGGGTTTAAGGTTTATGGATTAGAGGTGTAGGGTTTAGGGTTTAGACTTTGCGTAAACAACAAATTAAAAGTCTAAACCCTAAACCCTGAGCCCTAGTTACTTCAAGACGCAACAAAAAGCCTCCTAGGTTCCCCTTAACCATAACGATGCCCCGTTTCCTGTTACCCAGATTTCACAGGGACGCCGCCCCTCACCCCGCCCTGCCCACCAAAAAAGTGTACTACTAGGGGACCTATCGTAATGCAGTGAAACCCTACTAGAGGCCCAGGGGACTTAGTATCCGGGTTATAAGTAGAGTTGTACTGTAAGTACCCTCAATCGAGCTACCCCGATTATATATGACCCTACTTATGACCGACTTACTATGTCCCCTGGGCCTCTAAGTAACCCTAAACCCCCCCTTATAGAACCCTTATAGATCCCTTTTAAGGAGCCCTCCCTAAACCCTAAACCCTAAACCCTTATAAGAACCCTTATAGATCCCTTTTTAAGGAGCCCACCAAGGTTCCTTACTCCAAGGGTCCAAGTACCCAATAATCATATATTCTCCAAAATCCTAACCTACATAACTACTATCCTCAAACCGAGTACCTGATTATTGCGTCCTTTACTCCAAGTAAAGCCTCAAGCAAGAAGGAGACAGGTAGGATTTTAGCGTAACAGTACTTAGTTGCTGAGTTCATAAGCCCCCCCCCTCCCCCCCAAAAAAATGCACACTTTGGGTTTCATAGTGGGTAGTATTATCCCAAAAAGCGTAAAGTGTATCCACTCAGCTACCAAGAGTAGAGTTTATAGGGTTCAGGGGTTTGGGGTTTAGGGGTTTAGGGGTTTAGGGGTTTAGGATGGTTTAGGCGTTTAGGGGTTTAGGGTTTAGGAGTTCAGGTCTCCGGGGAAGAATTCACAGAACCGGGAGATTCCAGCCGGGCTTGAATAAAGGTAGGACTTCCGGGTTTGGGACTGAGGCGGTGGTTTACCCATAGCCCTAAACCCTAAACCCCAAACCCCTAAACTAGACCCTAAACTACTATGGGGCCTTAGGGTTTAGGGTTTAGGCCCTAAACCCTAAACCCTACGGCCCCATAGTAGCTCCTTCTTGGGATTACCTTATAGCTCGCTACATATGAACCCCAAAAGGAACTACTATGGGGCCTATGGGTCGAGCTAAGGGTGTAAGGCTTTGGGCTGTTTGGCGGCGGTTTCGGTTGAGGTTGCTAGCCTAGTCCCCGAACTCTCAAGCTTGGTCCCTACGTCTCAGAGCACTAACTCAAGGGGTGTCAGGTAGTGTTCTGGGGGATGCTTCCACAAATCATAATAAGAATTCCGAACAGAGAAACCCTACAAAAGAACTACATTTTACTATATATACACATATATATATGTACATAGGACCCTTTGGGTAACCACGTAGGAGGTTGCCAAGGCCAAAGGATCATCTCTACAAGCGTGAATTAGCCTGTGCTTCCGTGGTCAGAAGCCGACCACACTGTGGCAGTCGACCGCGTACCACGCAAGGACGGATCATGCCACCTAGGAAGAAATCGGGCGCTGCATCACCCAAGGAGCAAAAGGGAATCCATCCTGAAACAGACTAGTTCGAATCTATGGCCCTATGGGCTTACCGAGACTGAAACCCTCAAAAGTAGATCCGTTGCTTGATCGTTTGACTACATTGACTTGACTTGGTAATTAAATATCTAACTACCTAACTAACACTGTCCTACTCAAAAAAAACATTTTGCAACTATGGCTATGGTGCTGCTGCTGCGCTACTGTTGCTGGCCCCAAGAGCACAATCCGATGGTGAGCAGCGGTAATGACCGCTGTGGTCCTAGAACTCGTAGTGCTGTTCGTATCCGTAGCAGTGGTTTTGCTAATAGCACTGCTAGCTCTAGTACGAAAGCCTCCCGTCTTAGCTTTAAGTATGAGCTACGACGACAGTGTATGTAGCAGTAGTGAAACGAAACATGACAATCACTATCAAGCCTGGTGCAGATAACGCCATTGTAAAGAGCTGTTGCTATCCGGATGGGTTCCAGCAGGTGTTCTTTGGGGCTGTACCTGAACCTGAGTGACGTATTGGGTTGTTCCACCGAACAGCCAGCACGACAGAGCAACCTTCAGCTGTCCGTCTTGTCTGGGCAATCCAAGCTACAAAGTGGCTGGTGGGCTTAGGCTTATGACTGGATATCTGTGGAAGACCAACAGCGAGAGCAGCGTATCAAGATAAGGAGGTGGTCCGACAATAACACTAGCAATAGCAGTTACAGTAATAACAACGGTTACACAAGCAACGGTAATAATGATTAGTCATGTACTAGCAAGAAGAAGAAAAGCCATGACAATACGTCACAATGATCGTACTGCTAGGAACAAGTCAGCAAGGACCCTATCAATACGTCCCAGAGCCTGGCTGAGACTGGGATCCTTGTCAAAACCCACTTGCAAGAAAAACACACACACACACACACACGCACACCCTCAACCAACCCCTCAATGCTGCAGGTTCCTACGGTTTGAAGCCAGAGAGGTCGAGGAAGACATCTTTACATAAAGTTTGCATCACCCCTGCTTGCTAGGTTCGGTTGAGGGTTTAGGGGGGGTATCGTGCTGATTGGCGATCGAATGTAGGACTCGAGAAAACTAAGACACCCTTTAGTCCCTAGTTCCAAATCCTGAACCCGTGTGTGAGTCCTGAAAACCCTGGACCCTGAAACCCAGAGAGCTGCAGGGCCGGCGTCGGTCCGGATGCACAAAGTTTTACTCAGCCTCTACATTGGCCCCATAGTGGTCCCAGACAGGGTTGTAGATGCAGGGCGTTGAGCCGAGAGGTAAGGGTTTAAGGATGTTCTAGGGGTATCGGTGGAAGAACCCAATCCAGGCAGACAAGGTCGAGTCTGCCACCACCCTGCTTGCCCACTGTGCCAGATGGCTATAGGGTGTCATTGAGCCATGCAGCCGGCAGGCCAAAACTAGAACGCTTAGGGCTTATGTGGTTTAAGGCTTAGGGTTTATATGGGTTTATATGGGTGAACCCTGCACCCTACACACTAGACCCCCAGTTATGTTGCTGAATCAAGGGTCCGTCCTATTATCCATGCCTTATACACTTTGGCCCTTGAGCTGTCACGGCCTAAGTATTATACTATCCATTGTACACTTTATATTGGTACATGGACCCTACCTCACCCCACAGCGAATCTTATAGTAAACCCTCTGAAACCCCAACCGAACCCAAGAGATCCCTTTAAAGGAACCCTCAAAGGATCCCGGAAAGGCACCCTTGCCTTTAAAGGACAGCCCTTAAACGAACCCTTAAGGGACAGCCCTTAAACGAACCCTTAAGGGACAGCCCTTAAAGGTGCCCTTAAAGGACAGCCCTTAAACGAACCCTTAAGGGACAGCCCTTAAAGGAGCCCCTTAAGGGAAAGCCTGAGAGGCACCTCGTTCAGGCAATGCCCCAGGCATCAGAGGCGCCCCGAACCACAAACCCCGGACGAAAGACCCTAAACCCCTAAACCCCTAACCCCTAAACCAAAATCCCTAAACCCTAAACCCTGAACCCTAAACCCTAGGCCCCGGACGAAAGACCCTGAACCTGGGTCCTTGTTAAGGCATCTTAGGGGTTTGGGGCTTACCCGTAGGCCCCGTAGTAGTTCGTTTTTGGGATTACCTTATAGAATTCTACATATGAACCCCAAAAAGGAACTACTATGGGGCCTTTGGGTAGGGATGCAGGGGTTTAGAGTTTGGGTTGCCGCGTCGCCACATTGACATCCCTTTAGGGTGCAGGGTTAGGGTTTAGGGTTTACAGCTTGCCTTCCTAAAGAGTTTACAGAATCTAAACTCTATACTCCACCGGCTGCAATCGACTGCCACTCATCTCACATCCTCCCCGGTGCTGCAAAGCCCCAGGTGCACTCCCTCGCTTCACGACTTAGTCTTCAGGAAAGCAACCCTCAACCCTAAACCCTAAACCCTCAACCCTAAATCTTCTACCCCTACAGCCTCAAACCAGTCAGTGTTTGGGAAATCGTTTTGCAACTATAACCCTGAAAACCCTTGTTCCCTGTGTGCAGTGCACTCTGGAGAGTTCTGACAGCCCAAAAAAAAAACCTTGTTCCGAGCCCCGGTTCTGACAGAACACTGGAGTTGGGTCAAAAGGACCGGGGGGGGGGGGGGGGGGNCTGCTTGCCAAATCCCCTACCCCCCCCCCCCGGGCCTTTTTTCCCACCCACCATGTTTTTTTAAAAAGGGGGGGGCGAGAAAGGATTTTTTTTTTGTGGTGGGAGAACTCCCCAAGTGCAGCCCCCAACGGGGAGAAGGGGGTGGGGTGGGGAGGAGGGGGGGGGGGGGGGGGGGTAGGGGATTTGGCAAGCAGGTAGGGTATTGGCTACTACACCCGAAACCGTACTTACGGTGTCCATAGTACAAAGCCCTAAACCCTACACCAAACCCTAAACCCTAAACCCAACCCTAAACCCTAAACAAAACCCTAAACCCTGAACACCTACCGGGTAACCCGGGAACTGTCGGGCTCCTTCTCATGACTGTAGAACAATGTACCCAACACCCCATTCTACCCGAGACCCTATTTTAACTGAGGTGCTCTCTACTATAACTAAAATTCGCGTTGGGAGCACTTTCAACTATAGATCCTCCCCAAAGATACGGTTGATGGACAAAATCCTGCATGACCCTAAGGACCCTAAACTATGGGAATTATGGTATATTCCTTATAATGGGTAATGCAGGATTTTGTCCATCAACAGTATCGGTTTAGGGTCTCCTCGCTTGTATGGGTGGTTGTCAAAATTTGGGTCCCTTTTTGGGTCCCTATTATAATACGGCACCTATGAATTATTTAGGGTACCCAAAAAGGGACCCTAATTTTGACAACAACCCATATGGGTTTCAGAGATTTTGGATTTATGGTTTTGGGGTTTCCAAGGCCTTTTTGGTTTTCGGGCCGGGGGCTTAAGGTCTTGTGGTTTCGAGGCTTTGGGACTAGCGTTTCTGCCAGAACGTCCGTTCTTCCTTATCTGTCCCTCAACAGTGGGTTCTTGCGATTCAATCAGTGGGATGCAATCTTAGGGTTCGGGCTCAGGGTTCTGGTGGTTCAGGGTCTTTCGGGTTCCTAGGTTTGTGAACTATTTTATACGGTCTTGGAATGAGTGCGAGGGGGCTCACCAGGAAGGGTCATCCGGACGAGGTGGCATGAATAGTCTGCGAAACGCAAGCCACGCAGACCCCTGATTTACAGAACCACCCTCCCCTAGTGGGATCATTGTGAGTTTTTTACAGTGAAAGGGCGATTCATGAACAAGTGGTGCTCATTGATCTTGCTAAAGAGTCTAATTACATGGAAGAGTGTCAAACAAGGGGTACCTTGTTTAAAATAACCTTCGAATAGCGATCCACCATATGCTTTATGAAGAGGGTCGACCAGAGCCCAGCTAGGGTCGCGTGTTAAAACAACTCACGCTACACCCTAACTAACTCTACTAACAGTCCAAACCCTCTTTAAACGAAAACCTCTCCCGACTCCACAAACCTGAGCCGCAAACCCCAACACAGGGGCCAGAATCATCAGCAGCATTGTATTCTTCAGTCAGGGCTTGTATTACCATGACAAAGTCTCCTCTGTTATACAGCATTTAGTAATGTAGGCACCTGATTAAGAAGCCTTGGGCCTTTATTAGGGTTCCTTATATGAATCCTACTATTTTGCGGGTTATAGGCCCACGGTTTCTTAATCAGGTTCCTACATTATTTCGTAATCCTTCACCTACAGCAACCGTCATGGGATCCCTGAAAGCGCCCCTTAAACCCCTTTTGACATCATGAACCAGCTGATTGACTGAGCAAAGAGTGCTGCGTGCCTGATTTCTGTGACAAGAGCTTCGACATTAGATTTAAGGGATTATAGGGCCCATGTGGGTTGCTGAGACAATGACGAGGCTCCTTTGGCTTTGGGAGGCTCTGACATAAGAAGGATTTAGGGTGCGTTCCTTACTTCATGGGCTTGGAAAGCTCCGGGTGATCGTCAGCAGTAGCTCCATGTTCAGGGTTTCGGGTTTCAGAATTTGGGTTTTGGGTTTGGGCGTGCAGTGGTTCGCGGTTTATAGGGGCTTGGTGATGTAGAGTTAAGAGCTTGATATGGGTTTATGACCAAGACCTTAAACCCTAATTGAACGGTTTGCGGTTTGGAGGTCTGGTGCTTTATAATTAGTTCTCAAGGCTTGGGGAATCGTGGGAAAATGCCCTAAACCCTAAACCCTAAACCGTTGAGGCTTCGTTGTCCAGGGAATTTAGGGAGATTAGGGTCAAGCTGGGCTTGCGCCAAAGCAGAATCGTAGGGGCGTGGTCCCTGCCCCTCTTGGATTCAAGGCAGTAGTGCGCAATCGTGCCTGGCCTCGGATGTGGTCAGAGAGCTTCGGAAAACGTTTTACACCGAGGGCTATAAACACGAAGATCCCAACTAACTAATTATTTTTATCCCCAGGTACTACCTACTTGCTGAGCCCCTTCTGGGGAGTTTAAGGTCTTGGCCGTCTACTCCAAAGTGCCGCTAATTAGAATAGGGTTTTGGGGCCCATGATACCATAACTATAATCAGGAACCCCCACAATAATGTAGGTAGTTATTTAGGCCCCTATAATACAGGGAGCATTACTGGAACCCGAAACCCGATAAACCCTAAAAGGCCCTAACAGCCCTAAACGCGAAAGCTTACCCTGAGGCTCAAAATAGCTCCATACCCATATATATATATATATAAACATACATATACATATTATATATATATATATATATATGTATATGGCTTATATATTATGGTCTTTGCGCCCAAAAGCCTTACTATATAAGTCCTTGGAGCCCTACGCTTACGGCTCGGAAGATTTCAATGCCGAAGTGCCCGGCTTCAATAGGTGGCGGTCATGCCACGCTGCCCAATATGCCTCGGAGGCTTTGGGCTTCCCTCCTTGACGAGTTCCATTCAGGGTTCTATAAGGGCTCTTTAGGCGTAGAATAAGGGTATTAGAAGACTACTATAAGGGTTCTATAAAAGGGTTCTTTAGGGGTAGAAGGCTTCTATATAAGGGTTCTATTCGGGGTAGAATTAGGGTACTGACGGGTACTGTAACAATGTTATAACTGGGGAGCTGAATCCCCTAGCCCAAACAGGCACGTCAACCTGGATCATGCTTTCTTCGCCCTTCGCTGACGGTTTGATGTTGAGGGTTTAGGGCTTCATGTGTTTATGGTTTAAGTTTGAGTTTAGGGTTTAGGGTTTGCTGATGTTTCATGGTTTAGGGTTAAAGGCATCTAAACGTCCCCACCAAGAACCTCACGCTATCGGTCTTCGGCTTCTTGTACTGCTTCTTGATGAGAACCTAAACTCAATGTGTCTCCGTGTGTGTGTGTGCATAATATAGTACATGTAACATACACTATCTACCTATCTATCTATCTAGCTACCTGTTTAACTTTTCTTTTCATATCAGATACATACCACGTATCCGGACAGCCCCCGAATCTTGAACTGAAGCTTGAAGAATACCCGAAGCCTCAGACTAAACACACCGAGCCGTTCGATATCCTCAAGAAGACCCTTAATATTGCAATCATGAAACTGTAGGCCCTATGGACCACGTAAACATGATCAATACCTCAACCCTACCCAAAACAAAAACCCAAACCCTACAGCAAAGCCCTTAACCACAAAAACACCATAAACCTGAAGCCCTAGCACAGTAGCCAACCCTAAACCCCAAACTCACCTGAGACCCAAACCCCGAGGCCTTTTACACCAAGCCGAGAGCTAAAACCCCGAGGACGATGCCAAGTCCCGACCCCAAACCCCAAAGACCTACACCCTAAACCCGTAACCCTAATCCCTATATCCCTAAACCCCCAAACCTACATCCAAAACCAAGACACCTAAACCTGAAACCCTCAGCCTACAACCCCGAAAACACCAAATCCAACTAGCAACAAACCTCTGAAACGAAAGGCAGACGAGTCGAATCGCTAAAGCCTGTCAGTACGGATCCCCCCCCCAGAACCCTTTAATAGAGTCTTTATGGCCCTTAATTGTGGGTGTTTGGGGTATATTAGAGGGTAGTTAGGGGGGTCTAGGAATAAGGAAGCCTTACAAAAAAAAACAAACAGCCTACACCAAACGCCCAACCCCCTCCAAGCAACAACACGAGAAGCATCTTAACGCGTAACCCGTAAAACGCCTTAAACCCCAAAGCCGAAATCCCTAAACCCTACCTTAACCCTGAACAACCTACCTTTTTAGGGTTCCTTAATATGATTTCCTTATATAGGTCCTTAAAAAGGTAGGTTATTCCGGGTTAAGGTAAACCCTTCAAATCCGCAAATCTTACACAAACCCTTCTATAAAGATTCCTTTCAGGAACCCACCAGGCCTTGTTTTCTCCCGCTGAGGCCGCCTTTTGGGCGCAAGGCGAGCCAACCTCGGTAAGCTGAGCTCATGACGTCTACTGTATTTGTATTCAAGGTTTAGGGTTTATAGGGTTGAGGATTCAGGGTTTAGGGTTTTGGGGTTTGGAGTGTAGGGGTTTAGGGATTATATAAGCCTAGGCTATCTTCTTTCCATTCAATTCACTATCTTATACAATACTATATGACAATATACAATGTCGTATATATATATATATATACTATGACAGATTGTATTGTGCCATGCTATATGTCATTATATTGTAGCACCATTTTGTTGTTTGGGTGTTTTTTGGTTTCGCTTAAGGGCTTCTTGACGGGCTCTCTACCGGATCTACAGCGTTTTGAAGTTTTGCACTTGGGGTTTCGGTTTAGGGGGGTTAGGTCTTGGGGGTTTGGAAGGTTTCAAAAGCTTTGCGTCAAGGGTTCAAGGTGTTGGAGCAGGGTGCGAGGTCTAAGACCTTTTGCGGAAGCGGGAAGGCGCTAGGACCTAGGGTGTTTCCTCAGATTCCATGTACCTAAATAGTATATACATTGGCCTTAAAGTAGTCCCCATATAGGTACTTTAGGGTCAAAGTATGTCCTATTTGGGTACATGGACCCTTAGGGTTTAGGCTTTGGTGGATAATTGAACATACTTTCGCCGAGGCTCGGCCTTTAGGAATCATGGTGTCTTTGGCTTCAAATGTGGAAGGTTTTTAAGGTTTGGGTTTAGGGTTTAAGGTTTGGGGTTTGGGCTGGTGGGGTTGAGGACAGAAAGCTCTGTGCTTTTAGCATAGCCCATGGCCGAACACGCATCCTTAAGGGGGCGTGGTCCAAGGGGTACTTGGAGGCCAGGGGACTTGGTAAGTCCGTTATAAGTAGGGCATGATTGGGGTAACTCAATCTGGGATACTTATAACTCTACTTTTACTAGGTATCCTGAGCCTCGAAGCAGGGTACTGAGGAGCCTTGGGGAACAATTGAAAACCTTACGCAGAGTACCATCACCATCTGTATCACAGTTTTGTTCATTGTTGGGATTTGAAAAACGAAAATAAAGCCCACTTGCTGAAAGCCCCAGACTTTCCAAGGTCCTTCTAGATCCTACCTATAACCCATATCCGGCTTAAGGTTTGTAGCGTTTGATGGTTTAGGAGTATAGGATCCAGGCCCTTACATCAGAACCCGAAGACCGAAACCCCGAATCCCATCTCTGGTGCAATGCGAGCGACGTCGCTCCTTACCACCTGAGTTGCGGATGCCAGCCTGAATCAGGCTCTTGTACCCTGAAATCCTGAACCCTGCCTGCCCATATAGTGGATTCTAGAACCCTGCGCTCTGAAGAGCTTCATTCAGCTTGCGGGGCTTTTAGCTTTGGACGCAGGGGTCTCGGTTGGGGGGCTCATGACCTCGGAGGGTTTAACAGCTTTGGGGCTTGCAGACTTTAAGCTTAAGGCCCTGGGGTTCAGGGTTTAGGGTTATCTTAGCTATGCAGACTCTACTGAGTGTACGCATTATATAGGTACCGACTATCTAATTATTCATGATCGGCTGTGTCGGTCTTGCAACCAGACTTTGACACCTAGACCCTGTAAGCGCATGTAAAGCATCTGAGAACAAAGACTGATCATGCCTGAACCATCAGAAATCTCGAATCAACCCAGCAACAACCTTCAGAAATGTCTTCACTGTGAGCCGTAGCGGCGGTATAACCTGTGGGAAAGCTTCACAAAAACATTCGCCCCTAATAGTTTCGACACCTAGTACTGTGATGCTTTATCTGGGGCCTCCGTTTGAAGAACATCTGAGGCCCCCGTTTCAAGACGTCCCCATATTCCTTTGTGGAACAAACCCAAAGGGTCCAAGTAATGGTATGGTATATCCTTTTGGGGCCCAAATACTACCTTTGGTTAGTAGGGAATGGAGAATGGTAGTAATTGTAGTTGTAATTGTACCCCATTCCTCCATTCCCCACTAACCAAATAGGCTCCTACATTATGGAACTGCTGTATGTGAACCCCTCTAGCGCCCTTCCAGGAATCATATTGACATCTTATAGCAGAAATCCTTAACCCTGAACCCATGAATCCTAAGCCCCTAAACTGACAAATCCCTATATACCCTAAACCCGTAGACCCTACCCATAGGCCCCATAGTAGTTCCTTTTTGGGACTACCTTATAGAATTCTAAATTCTAAATATGAACCCCAAAAAGGAACTACTATGGGGCCTATGGGTAAGCTCCAAGACTCTTAAGGGTCCGAGTACCTAATAATCATATACTCTCCCAAATAGAACCTACATAGCTACCATCCGAAACCTACGTTCCTAATTATTGGGTGCTTTGGACCCTTAGGGTAACCTTCACGGAACCCTTCGTGCCGACTCCCTTGGGAAATCCCTTGCCTTGGCCGTGCATCGCTCCCGGCGCTCGGATCTCGGTGTCGGCCTCGGCACAGGACTTTCTCATAGTATATGGCTAATGTAGGGTCCTAAGAAAGGGTCCTATATGGGGGCTTAAGGCTTATTTTAAGGCTTACAGTTCGAGGTGCATATAGGGTTTAGAGAGGTTTGGGGTTAAAGAGAGTTTAGGGTAGGCTGCTCTTCGTACGCTTATTATTCTCATTCAGTGTCACTATCATGAACACCTGTCGTGACGTTTTTTTTTCTTCTCTGTCTCGTTATGGAACTACTATGTTGTGTTCTCCTCTTGATGCTGACGTGGTGTTGGCGATGATGATGATGACCTACAATTTCTGGGCATTATCTACGTTTGCATAGGTTATATCTTGTCAAGACTACGACTGCTATCAGTATTTTACTGTCATTGTAACTGCTGCTCGCAGTTGTGATTAGACGTAGTGCTGTACTTCGTTGCAGACCCGGCTAACTAACATCATGGCCAGTTCTTAGAAGCCTGCAGCATCATCTCACAGCGACGACATTAACAAAGCTCCCTGTGCCAGCTGCTGCCGCCGCTGTTCCAGCCCTGCCAGCCGCCCTGCCAGTCGCCTTGCCAGTCATCATGACCGGACCAGGCGTCGTCGGTCCACTCCTCTTGAGGCAATGGATTGTTGCGGCCGGATGGGAAGCATTGCTTGCAAAAATGCATGCCAGAGAGTCGTATGGAAGCTCACTCTCAAAGCCGCAGAGCGCCTTGCACCCTGGCGACTGACAAGGTGCACGACACGCAACAATGGACCTCGTAGAAATTGGCACACGTGCATCCAATGGAGGTTCCACAGCTGGAGTGGCCGAGGGCGATGGAATGGACGGAGCCGCATCCTTGCCTTCACTGCAGGTTCGGGCGGTGATGAAATGGAAGCAGCAGCCTCCTTCGTCTTGAATGTAGAATCATCACCCGTCGAAGTACCCGATGTAGTGGAAGGCTCAACTACCGGGGCCTTCGGCTGAGACTCCTGCTTCGAAGCCGTGCCGCCTCCTGTGTGGCATCCGAAGCCTTCGGCTTGTCCACCACTACTAACTACGACCGACCAGCACCGCAACCCCTGCTCCAGTTCGTATTCCTACTCCATGTCCTACTGCTACTGCTACTGCTAGTACAATTGCATCAGACTCGTACTTCTACATACTCCTACTCCTGCTCCTACTCGTCCTAGTCCTACTCCTCCTCCCCGCCTCCTCCTACTCCTCCCACTACTACTCATACCCTCCTCCAACTCCAACTCCTACCCGAAGCCCGCTATTCTCTGTGCAGCGGAAGGGCTTCCTTGCCGGCCTCCTCCGAAGAAGAATGAGCATTGGTTTAGGGTTTTTTTAATACATTAGGGTTTAGGGATCATTAAGGTTTAGGGTCTCTGTTGAGAGTTTAGGGCAGGCCTTGGGGTTTAGGGTCTAAAGTTTCGGGTTTTGGGGCTCAGGGTTTTAGATTTAGGGTGCTAGGGTTTTGGGTCTGAGGTTTTAGGGGCTATATGGGTTCTTTGCAGGATCTACCCAGAGACTCCAAAACCCCTTAATTAAGGAATATACCTTAAACCATATTAGGGATCCCTATTATAATTTGAAGTATATTCCTTAATTGAGGGGTCTTGGAGTCCCTAATATGATTCATGATTTAACGTATATTCCTTAATTGAGGGGTTTGGGAGTCTCCGGGTATGAACACCCAGAGGGTCCCACATACACTACCATGATGGAATTAGGTCCCCAAAACCAAAATAGGGATGGTTTTTTTGGGGGCCTAATTCCATAGGTAGTGTATATGGACCCTCTGGGACAAGGTTCTACAGAAGTTGTTCGGGCTTCTGGCTTGGGTTCGGGATTTAGGGTTTGAGTTTCGGCCCCCTGGTTGGGATCTCTGGCTTCAGGCGGTTTAGGGTTTAGGGGTTTAGGGCTTAGGGGTTTAGGGTTTAGGGTTTAGGGGGTTTAGGGGTTTAAGTTTAGGGTTTAGGGATTTGGCGGACGAAGTAGTGCGATTGTTGACGTGTTGCGGTGAGAGTACATACACAGGGCTCATCAATAGGGTTACTGTTACTGTTTGTGTCTACTTCTGGTGTCTATATATCTATGGCAGATAGTGATAGTAATGAACAGTACGAATGAGTCCGTATGACGTAAGCTTGACTTTAGGGTTGGCTTCAGATGAGAATGCGGCTTCCAGCCCAATTTCCATGGACTGAAGGTCCTGCGCTACACAGCGGCATCGGTTGACGTAGCCACGCACCGATTTCCCCCCATCTGCATGGAGGCATTTTGCCATTTCTGGAGACAGAGCCGTTTGAGGTGCAGCGCAGCTCACTCGTGAGAGCGGAATCCGAATTTCTGTCCGCTCGCAGACGGTGCTCCCACCGAGAAAAGGACGTCAAGTCGCTTGAGCTCGTACAGCGATAGGGATGGCGGTCTTCTGCTACGCGATCTGATGCCTGGAGCGGGTCTACCGTTCTCCCAGGCTGACGTCAGGGTCTAGAGTCTAGAGGGAGTTGTATGGCGAGGGTTGTCTACCGTTCTCCCAGGCTGACGTCAGGGTCTAGAGGGAGTTGTATGCCGAGGGTTGTGTCAGCGTGTCTAGGCAAGGATGTAACATGGCTGAAAACACGTCAGGCAACTTACGTCGCGCGCGAAACTACATTCGCTCTGCAATCCATCGCTTCAACAAATGTACACCCATCGTCCAAGACTTTTTTGTTATTGCGGCGAAGTCTTCCACGACCCAAGAATGTACAAACAAACAACCGAGACCAACAACCCAAACCCAAATCACTAATCCGAAAAACCCAAGCCCCGAACCCAAGCAAAACAACCGAACCCGTATGTAAACTGTCAACCTGCAAATTCGAAAGGTTCACCATACCTGTATCTTCCGTGTTGCTCTTTTATCGCCCAGTTGCAAGTAGGCGATAATTTAGGTGCCTTTAGTCCGGAGTCGCCCAGTTGGAAAGCTACGAATCAGTGTTGCCTAATCTAAGNGTTGCAAGTAGGCGATAATTTAGGTGCCTTTAGTCCGGAGTCGCCCAGTTGGAAAGCTACGAATCAGTGTTGCCTAATCTAAGTCGTTTACGCCCAGGAAGAAACAGTTTCGCCCAATCAGCACTTATGAATGTGTGTGTGTGTGTCTGTGTTGTGTCGGGATCAAACTCAGAGCTAGCCGCTGGCCATGCAACCAAAGCTTCAATTCCAAACCCTATTATGGTTCAGAAGTTAGCANAGTACTAGTACTACTAGCTACTACTACTGCTACTACTAGTACTGCTGCTGCTACTGCTGCTGCAAGTGCTGCGACTGCTGCTGTTAGTAGTAGTAGTAGTAGTAGTAGTAGTAGTAGTAGTAGTAGTAATACTGCGACTACTACAACAACAACAACTACTACTACTACTAATACTAAGACTGCACTCTTAATAGCCAGCGAAATATACTTAATAATATAATTATATTATACAATATAATATAAATAATATATATACCTGTATCTTCCGTGTTGCTCTTTTATCGCCCAGTTGCAAGTAGGCGATAATTTAGGTGCCTTTAGTCCGGAGTCGCCCAGTTGGAAAGCTACGAATCAGTGTTGCCTAATCTAAGNGTTGCAAGTAGGCGATAATTTAGGTGCCTTTAGTCCGGAGTCGCCCAGTTGGAAAGCTACGAATCAGTGTTGCCTAATCTAAGTCGTTTACGCCCAGGAAGAAACAGTTTCGCCCAATCCCCGAATGTAGACTCCAATGCTGCAGCACTTATGAATGTGTGTGTGTGTGTCTGTGTTGTGTCGGGATCAAACTCAGAGCTAGCCGCTGGCCATGCAACCAAAGCTTCAATTCCAAACCCTATTATGGTTCAGAAGTTAGCANCAGCACTTATGAATGTGTGTGTGTGTGTCTGTGTTGTGTCGGGATCAAACTCAGAGCTAGCCGCTGGCCATGCAACCAAAGCTTCAATTCCAAACCCTATTATGGTTCAGAAGTTAGCATTAGGTTACTTGGCTTTGTCAGGAATTGACTAACCTTGTTGTTTGCATGCGGCTTCTTGGCTCGGAACGGCTTTGGTCTACCCGCTCTCCTTTTGGGTTTGAGGCTTCGTGTAATTTGTCGGGTTTAGCTTTTGTCAGATAAAGGTTTGTATGGAGCCTTCGTAGATGCATTCATTAGGGTTTGGGGTTTAGGGTTAGGCCAGGCTGCATCAGCTTCGTCGGGAAAGCTCCGGCTGGCCAAGGTACAGCAATAATCATCAGCCTTCAACCTTAAACCTCATATTACACTCTACACCCTAACTAAACCTATAAGTCTAAGCCTACTTTCGGCAGAGTTCACCTGTGCCTGAAGCTCTTTTGGGTTTTAGGGAGGAATCCTTCTTGGGTATATTATCAGCTGCGGTTTCGGATGATTGAACCGTGGGCCTCGCACCGCTCAAGCTTCTTTCACTTGCGCATGCAGCATCACAATGGAGCTGGGGCAGTACCCGAATGTTGGAAACCAAACATTCCAGCCCTGTAGGTGCTTAGAGAAAATCGAGCTTGTAGAGTTCTAGAGGATTCCTTACTGCCGGCCATGGCCTGTCCGTCGGGAGCTCATACTCCGGTTGCACGGAAGAAACTTTCTTTTGAGGAGGGCCTTTGTTTTAAACATCACCCGGTCAAACACTCTAGCATTGCATGTTCGTGAGGAAACTCTCCTGGCCAGCCGGCTAATTCTGCCTACGTTGTCCTCATTGGATTCGCAGGAATAAATCATCGGGCTTAGGACCAGTGGTACCTTGAGCCGAAGCTGTCTCAGGAGTTCCTTGTTCACATGATGAAGTGCATGTATTTTCGGCTTCAAGCCGTAACCAAACACTCCGGATCGATGGCTCTCAGCTGCGCAAAACTTGTACCCACGCAACATCACGGATAAGTGATGCTGGGCGCGTTGGGCACACGGGGGATGTAACCACAGGCCGTGGGAGTGGAGAAGATCGAAGAACACGATCGCGGAATTGAAACATTGCTGCATTGCAAGATAGATGCGTTGGGGGTCCGGTGGCATTGCCCTTAAAAACCAGAGGAGCCAGTTAGTCGCCAAAGTGGTATCCGAGCCTTTGGCATTGAACCATGGGAAACTCGAAAGGTCGGGTGCCATCATGTTGAATTTGGTGAAAGAGCGACAGGAAGCTGTCTTATGATTAGCCAAGCACCAGAGCCTGAAGCTCCCGTGCGCCCTTTCGAGTCTCGCAGGCACGTTGCAAGGGTCCTCGGGCGAGTTTGGGTCATCGAATTTGCCGGCAAGTGCGAGGTACATGATGCTGGAACCAACCAAATCTCTACCTAAGCCAACTTTCCAACAATGAAAGAGATCGAGCTTAAAGGAAGCTTCACCGCCGCGACTGTCGTGCGGGATGCGCCCCAATGGCGGGGCTTGGCCAACCCAGGGCGTTTGCTGAAACATGGTTGATTCCCATATGGGATCATCAGATACCTCTTCGAAAGCTATGCCAGGGGAACCCGCCATGCAAAGATGACAGATGGCATTCTCATTCTTTACTCCGACGTTGTAATAGGAACGGGTTAAGTTTCCAATTTGGACATGAAACTTGAGGTCCCCCTTGATACCAAGAAAGCCAGCATAATATCGGTCAGCACCGACCGAAACGCCTTGCTCAATAAGACTTGTCAAATCATCAGCAAGTTCGGCAAAGCCCATCGATAGCAGACCCGGGAAGTCTTTGTAGAATTTGGATTGCATCCCGAAGCATAAGAACTTCGAAAGAAAGCAGTGGCCCTTCGAGTTGGTTTTCTGTGCCATTGCAATCCGCTTCCTTTTCGAGGGATTGGACTCAGAGCTACGTTCTAGCAGCCCCGTGTACCTCTGCAGAACCTTGTCCGAGGCACAGCTACATGCTTTCGATTTCCTGGAGCCCTCGTCGGAGCCTAAGGAGCATTCTATGCTGCAAACCATAAAGTTGGACCTCTTTAAGTAGCGGCCTTCATCACCGTGGACTAGCAGCGGAACTGTGCATCGCATTCTCTCTGCCTGCCGACTCTCCGGCCCTACGAACATGGCATGCTCGGGGTGTACTTTCTTGTAATAGGTCCAGAAAGCTTCGAGTTCATCTTCAAGGGAAGGCTTATTCCCTGACAACAGTCGAGGATATTTCTCAATCAAGTACTTGACCCAAGCACTGGGCCGGATCCACGGCAATTCAATCAAATCACCATTTGTCGATGTAAACTGAAGCGTGTCCCGAGGCACTTTCAATGATAAGCCGAAGTAATTGAGAAGATGGTCAACGTCACGGGTCGCATTAGTGTCCGTCATCCCTCTAGCTACTTCGACTCCCAAGGCCTTGGAACCTTCGCTTCGGAGCGCTCTCACGCTTCGCGCGATGCTGGAGACGAAGACCTTGGAGTGTTCGGAACTGAGAGCATGTCTCATTACTATTAAGACCAAATACTGTGATTATTAGCCCGCAATCCACAGCAAGTAATAGTTTACTGTTGAATGTCATTGCGACAGTCCTGTCTCTAAGATTAGAATTTAGAATACCACAAGTATGTTGATGCATCCCTATAAACCCAGGATTCAAGATTTCTTTAGGGGATACTTCCTGGCCAAAGGTACGGTGTTGGAGTGCTCGTGAACGGATTAGGATTTGGGGCTTGGGTTTGTAGCCTTAGATTGATTTCCGGATGGCTGTTTTGAGTGGCCTGCAGCCAAAGCTGCTACGGTGCTGGGGTGATCATGTGGTTCGGCCTTTCAGGGTTCAGGCTTGCAAGTTTCGCTGGGGAAAGGATGGGTGCTAAGTGTTTGGGCTAGTAGGGCAACGGGTTTACAAAGCAGCGATGTGATGTCCAGTGCGTTTTGGGCCTTGGTAATTGAAGTGGGGTTTTGGGATTTTGTAGCAAGATACCATGTATACGGGTTATGATACCCAAACATCACTACCCTAAATCCGGCACCCCCAAACCCTAAAGCCCTGAACCTTAAACTCCCAAGGCCCTATACCCCTACACCCCTATGCCCCTAAACTTTAGACCCCTAAACCTCTGAACCCCTACACCCATAAACTTTAAACCCCTATACCCCTCAACCCCTAGACTTTAAACCCCCGAACCCCTAAACTTTAAACCCCTAACCCAACTCCAATCGAGCCTGGCAGCCTCACTGGAGCTGCGAGAGATCTACGAGTGCTACGAGATACGAGAGGCAGCATCTGAATGCATAATGGGACAAGGGTTCTAATTGAGTCTTTAAGGATTATAAAGTTGTTTCTATGGGCTCTGATCTAGGAGATTTACTTCAAAAACTTTAGAAGCTTGATCCCAGACCGGGAGCCCCGCACCATCCCCGTAATCCTCGGCCCACTGTTCCAGCACTGGCCCGGGCACGGGCTCACCTGGCACGTCTACCATAGGGTTTGCAGGGCAGGGTTCGGGTTTAGGGTTTAGGGTNAGCCCCGCACCATCCCCGTAATCCTCGGCCCACTGTTCCAGCACTGGCCCGGGCACGGGCTCACCTGGCACGTCTACCATAGGGTTTGCAGGGCAGGGTTCGGGTTTAGGGTTTAGGGTGTTCTACTTTTCAAGGGATACGTTATAGATAAGCGGTGCTCCGAAAAGTTCTCCAACACCCTAATTAGGCCCTCTAGTGATCCCCGGTACCTTGTTTGTTTGGTCCTCCTATTCACGAAGGCTGTAAGTTCTTGCTACTTACGAGATACNAAGCGGTGCTCCGAAAAGTTCTCCAACACCCTAATTAGGCCCTCTAGTGATCCCCGGTACCTTGTTTGTTTGGTCCTCCTATTCACGAAGGCTGTAAGTTCTTGCTACTTACGAGATACCACGAGCCTGAGGCTACACAACCTTGTCCCGCAACAACCCTGTTCCGCTCCGTTAAGTGTCTAAGAAGCTTTCATGCATTGACAGCGGACAGCACTAGCAAAGTGCAACGCTATCGTTTGTGCTGCACCATTGCCTGTTTGCAGTAGCAAGTGATGTGTATCACCCGCCGAGACTAGAGGTGCCCTTGCGAGTCTAATTATCGTGCCGAGCTGCAAGCATGAAACGAGCATACTTGGAAAGCATGCGCGGCAGGCTTCAACTGCGCCAAAAAACAAATGTCTAAAACACATGCCTTTGGCAAATGCAAGAAGAAAAGGAAACTGAAAAGGGCCAGCCTACTGCTTAGCCTTCGCTTTCGCCTTGGTTTTGGGAGCGGATTTGGCTGCAGGGGGCGGTTTCGGGCTAGCTTTAGCCTTCTGTCCACCCTTCTGCTGGCCCTTCGACTTCTTGTTGGGCTGGGGAGTCTGGGGCGCTTCAGCCTCAGGCTTCCTCTTGGAAGTAGTCAGCACAGACCTGGAAGCGACAACCACAGAGACAGAGGGAGAGCTAGGGAGAGGGCGTCAATCCGACTCAATGGCTAAAGTAGGCCCCGCGCTTTGCTCGCGGCTCCAACAGCAAAGACTGGATGCACCTTTAGAGAATGGGGTTACAATGCATGTCTTTGTAGGAAGCTTCAACAGAAGATAAGTTCCAAACAACGCACGCATCTTGAGAAGCTGTTCCTTGAGCAGCTGCTGAAGCCTTATGCAGAACAGGTCCGAGCACAGCATTGTGAGAAAACCAAACATCAGCAAAGGAGCTCAGCTGAATAACCATCGATGATCCCGGAATCATACAGCCTCGTCAGCTCCGCGTCCTCGTCGCGAAGTTTCGTGATGAACTGGTCAAGTCTTGCATCCATCCTCGGTGCTATGGGGTCGGTCGCACATAGAAACCATGCAAAACTGCTTTGCATACAATCTTTAGGTAAGATTCTTTTTTGTCTGTTCTGTCGGGATCCGGAAATCTAGCTCATCCTTGAGGTCAACCAACTTCTTGACCCGCTTCTCTACCGCAACCCCAGCCTTGCAGTAGATCCCACACGGATTGCTGGCCTTCTCAACATCCGGAAAGCAACTCAACAGCTTCGGATCAACACTCTCGGCCGCAGGTTTCTTGGCTTCCTCGGGCGGACCGGCAGCCTCGCTGCTGCCTGCAGGATCGAGCTTCTAAGATCCTAGGGTCCTAAGTGCAACCTGAAAGTAAAGTAGTCGTAGCAACGGTGGTGGCGGCGAATGTAATAATGATGCTAGTTTAGTAATACTAACGAACTTGGTTCTAATGACTCGATATAATAGTAATGCTATCGTACTACCACTAACTAGCGCGACGAATACAAAGAGCAATCAATGCAACCAGTTAAATACGAAACAGGTAATACATCAACAACAGTAGTATCTGTCAGGAATTTAGTTAGAAACCCCAAGCTTGTAGCCTTTGCTGTTTGGGCTTAGGGTTTGGGTTTAGGCTTTTCTAACGGATGTGTTGCTTAGGCCTCGGGTGTGCTTCGCCAAGTTTAGATTATCGTCTTGGATACTGAAACCCCGCAAAAGTGGGCTTTTCAACGAGAGGGCCTAGGCCTTAATGTTCGGGCAAAGGGACTTCAGGCTTCGGTTGGGCTTCGGTTTTCGGAGTTCGGTCTTGCTAGTGTTTGGCTTCTTCGGCCGATACAGTAGGAAAATCTACACCTGGTTCATATTTTTTGTTTAATCTACAATTTAGGATCCTGAGAAGACCAATGCTCAAGCACGGGTTAGCATATGCGACGGGATTGCACTCAGGATTTCAAGTTTAGGCTCTTGGGGTTCACACCTTTAAACTTTAGGGCTTATAGGGTTTAAGGTCCGGGGGACGCCGACAGCAGTTGCCAGGGCTGTGAAGTTCAAGCGAGTAAGCTCTTCGAGTCGAAGTTTCTCAGGGTTTCGGGTTTAGGTTGTTTTAGATTTGGACTCTCGATTGCAAGTGTTGCAATGTCTGCAAAGTGGGTAGGTAGATATAGGTAGGGCAGGTAGGTAAGGGGATATCGGGCATCGATCAAGAGCATTCAGCACATCATGTGCGAGAACACAGTCACACAAGCGTGGTCACGGACGTCGCGCAGTTCGCTGAGTTCACTGGTCCGACTTTGGAATCAATTGGAGCCAGGGGGATGCCTCGACACGAACGACAGTCCAAGAGACGCAAGGCCCACCCCAGTCATCGACAGGCTCTGTGGAGACAAGCCAAGGATGCCCCATCACAGCCGCGTGCGGCAGATCATGAAGAAGATGAATACACCGAGATGTACAGAGCTTTGACAGCAGCTCTGAATTATTGGAGTCTCGGAGCCATCGCTCCCGGATCCGACTGAGGTTCTCAGTCTCAAGTGGTGGGAAGACAACTTCATTTGGGCAGTGGCTTTTGGACCACGTGGCACACCATCCAAAGTAGGTGCGTAGGAAGCTAGGTAGCTACGTAGGAAGGCAAGCCTTCGGCTATAGGTGTGGAGGTAGGCGGTGTAGGCAGGTAGGCAGCTTGATGGGTAGGTAGGTAGGTAGGTAGGTATGTGGGGAGGTAGGTAGNCTAGGTAGCTACGTAGGAAGGCAAGCCTTCGGCTATAGGTGTGGAGGTAGGCGGTGTAGGCAGGTAGGCAGCTTGATGGGTAGGTAGGTAGGTAGGTAGGTATGTGGGGAGGTAGGTAGAGAGGTCGGTAGGTAGGTTCGGGGTAGGTAGCTGGCACGAAGTCGGTGGTTTGGTTTGCCGGGTTAAGTTGGTGTGCTGATAGCACGGGAAAGTGGGTTGTAGGTTAGGGTCAGGTTTAGTCAAAGTTTAGTCTTGATATTAAGAAAACATCAGCAACCAAATTGAGGTCCAGTGGTAGCACAACTCTTATTGCAATTCTTGTTGTCACTTAGTCCCCAAGCCCTAGACCCTGAATCANGTCAAAGTTTAGTCTTGATATTAAGAAAACATCAGCAACCAAATTGAGGTCCAGTGGTAGCACAACTCTTATTGCAATTCTTGTTGTCACTTAGTCCCCAAGCCCTAGACCCTGAATCATAACCTTATTCTTCGAATTATTGATATCTCGCAGTCCCTAAACCCTCCATCCCGAATCACACTCTTCCGTAGGCCTGATTCCCAAGCATACGAAGGAATCCCGAACCCAGGACACGATAACCCAGGAGCCCCTTTAAGGTTTAGGATTTAGGGTTTGTGGGGTTTAGTTTCAGCCGACACCTCCTGGGCCCAACTGAAAGCCGGTGTCCAGGTCGTTGTCATCCTGGTCCTTGGCCTCTTCATCATACTCCATGACTTTGCGCACGAAGGACTTTTTGAAGTTCCTGCAGAGTGTGCGTAGAAGGTTTCTGTTTGCCTGTAATGTAAACTAAAGTATGATGCTCGGGACGGGGTGCCTCTTCTTGCCCCTGACTTTCAAGTTGCACCAATACAGCACCTCATCATCATAGAGCGATTTCCTGCTCAGCACACGACATACATGGACTGCTGCTTTGTGCGCTCGGTGCCTGCCTGATGTAGCCTTTGGATTTATTCTTCTGGCAGTGGGCTTTGACTCCATTGATGCGGTCCCTGAGATGTTGGGCTTCTTGCTATGTAAGCGACTAACCATACCACTTGCGGTAGTATAATGGAGTGGGGGAAAGGCGGTGAATGCAGCACAGCATCTCGCTCCATTGTTTGTCTTGCATCTCTTCCTCAGTCAGGAACTCCCAATCTTCATCTACCTCCACCTCGTCTCCCTCCTCCGTCACCTTCTGGACCTTCTTAATAAACTTCTCCTTAAGTATTGGGCCGAAGAGCAACAGGCATTCAGACATACAACAGCACGACCACCAAACTCGAAACCCACTCAAAGCCAAGCCGCGGGACTGTAGCCACATCTTTGGAAAACCTTCACCAAATTTGGTCGTGTGGCTAAGTTCTTGTATTCCTTGACTAGATCCTCCGGGACCAAGTAGCTGCCGTCCTCCCTCATCCTGAAGATCCTGTACATCCGCTTGTAGACCGCATTCTCAGAGAGCTCGGGAAGATCAGGGGGGGGGACAACCTCCTCAACTTCCAGCTCCTCCCCTTCTCCGCTCTCTAGAACGGCAGACAGAGGCTCGAGGACACAAGGCTGGGAACCCTGATTCAAATCCTGGCGTGCTTTCTCAGACTCCTGGGGTGCTTTCTCAGACTCCTTAGGGCCTGACACGGGGGGTACCATCCCTGCAGCCTTGCGATTCTCGGCGAACTCCAGCCACTCCGGTGTGCTCTGAGGGAAGTTTTGCTCATCCTTTCGGGAACAAACAGAAACAAAAGGACACCGCAAATAGACAGTATTTGACATTATCCGGCCTCAGCCAAAGCAAAAGCCTTGGACAGATTTCTCACGATCGGAGTACCGGGGGCGCCGTGACCTTTGCCTTTGCCCCTCGCCACAGCACTGGGCTTCGGCTCGGCAGCTGTCAAAGCAGGAGCTGGTTTGATTCCGGGCTTCGGGTCGGGAGCTGTCAAAGCAGGAGCTGGCTTGATTCCGGGGTTCGGCTCGGCAGCTGTCACAGCAGGAGCTGGCCGCTCTGGAGGTTGCTGTGTCCGTGCAGACCCTGGCTGGGTAGCTTGGGCCTGGGATTCTAGCAAGGTTGAAGATTCTGCTGGAGAGTCAGACATCCTCTGTGTTTCCTGCATCGACTCGTTGCCGGGCGACTTCATGGCTTCTTCCGCCTGTGAGTGCGGAGGGGGTGGGGGTGGCACACATGTTTCCGGAGCCCGGCCCCGAAAGAACACAGCATGACAAGATGTGGCCTCCAGCTCTGCGAGCTCCTGCTGCATCGCAGCCATCTCCGGGTCCACTTCGTTGCAACCGAGGAGCTTGCCAAGCTCCGGATTGGCTTGTGCAGCTAGAGCAGCCAAACCACCCATAAGTGTCGACGACGACAAGCTTCGGCTGTTGACGTCGCCCAGCATGGTCCCAACACAAAAGAACCAAAAAGCCGACTAGAAGCAAAGCCGGCTGGCTATCTAAGTGGATCTCTCGGAGCATTAATGGGAACACAGCGACAAGGTGCTGTTTTGTAGGAANAGCATGGTCCCAACACAAAAGAACCAAAAAGCCGACTAGAAGCAAAGCCGGCTGGCTATCTAAGTGGATCTCTCGGAGCATTAATGGGAACACAGCGACAAGGTGCTGTTTTGTAGGAACAGCATTCAAGCAATCAGCATAGGCAATGGTGGTATTTTGGCATCCCGCCCAGTTGCGCCCACTTCCCGCCCAGTTGCGCCCACTTCCCGCCCAGTTGCGCCCACTTCTGGGTCCATAAAAAACCACCAAAAACACACAAAAAAAAAAACATAAAACCATTAAGCACCACGAAAACTTTGAGCACCGGATAAAAAGAGCAATCAATGTCAACAAGCCCAGAAGAAACTCTGAACAGACATTAGAATTACGGAGCAGTGCTGCTTCGAACAGGAAACCAGACAAAGCCCTCATTTGGTGCATCAGAATGTGCGGCATGCTTNTCAATGTCAACAAGCCCAGAAGAAACTCTGAACAGACATTAGAATTACGGAGCAGTGCTGCTTCGAACAGGAAACCAGACAAAGCCCTCATTTGGTGCATCAGAATGTGCGGCATGCTTCTTGTCTCTGCAGCTAATTGTTTCGAATTAACAGCACGATCCAGCTTCATCACTGTTTCCTTGGGAACAAGCTACGGAAGCTTTCAGGGATCCGAAGCTTTTTGCTGTTTCGGATATACAGGAAAGCATCGTACACAGCTGCATCATTCCACGGATCGTCGTCAGGCATTTCGGCTATGAGCTGACAGATTGTTTTCTGCTGCATCACCTCAGTATCTTTCGGTCTTCGATTATCATCATTGGGATCTGAGGGTCAACAAGGCTGCTCGGGAGCTGTANAGCATGGTCCCAACACAAAAGAACCAAAAAGCCGACTAGAAGCAAAGCCGGCTGGCTATCTAAGTGGATCTCTCGGAGCATTAATGGGAACACAGCGACAAGGTGCTGTTTTGTAGGAATAGCATTCAAGCAATCAGCATAGGCAATGGTGGTATTTTGGCATCCCGCCCAATTACCCCCACTTCCCGCCCAGTTGCGCCCACTTCCCGCCCAGTTGCGCCCACTTCTGGGTCCATAAAAAACCACCAAAAACACAAAAAAACATAAAACCATTAAGCACCACGAAAACTTTGAGCACCGGATAAAAAGAGCATTCAATGTCAACAAGCCCAGAAGAAACTCTGAACAGACATTAGAATTACGGAGCAGTGCTGCTTCGAACAGGAAACCAGACAAAGCCCTCATTTGGTGCATCAGAATGTGCGGCATGCTT
>BGNK01003382.1:0-19397 GCA_003297005.1 Symbiodinium sp. clade A Y106 | reverse complement strand
CGTCAGGCATTTCGGCTATGAGCTGACAGATTGTTTTCTGCTGCATCACCTCAGTATCTTTCGGTCTTCGATTATCATCATTGGGATCTGAGGGTCAACAAGGCTGCTCGGGAGCTGTAGCCTAGGGACCCGATAATTGTGTTTACAAGCTATCTTGCGACTGCAGGACCTCGGCTGGCTTCTGGCAAGTCGACACGAAGGCGGGGTGCCGGCGCACGATCTCGGCTGCAAATGCAGGAGTGTAGGNACCCGATAATTGTGTTTACAAGCTATCTTGCGACTGCAGGACCTCGGCTGGCTTCTGGCAAGTCGACACGAAGGCGGGGTGCCGGCGCACGATCTCGGCTGCAAATGCAGGAGTGTAGGCCCTTGGCTGTTTCGTGTCTCGGGGTGAAGTTTGGTGGTTTCGGGCTTCAAGAAACTATGTGCAATCAAATATTACAGCCATGTTGCTGAGTGCTTCGCAAGCTAGCAGAACCGTGAAATCGTTTCCGTCCATATTTGTCAATATAACGGGTGCTCGTTGCGACTCGAGCAATATGCTTGCCCTTCTTGACCGGACCCTTGTCGAACACGGAAACCCAGGGGCTTGTGCTCCAAAGAATTGTCCTCTTCCAGCTGGCATGGCCAAAGTGGTACATCCAGAAGCTTTGTTTGTAGACCTCAGTTTAGATCTAGCCCAGTATCGAAAACAAGGATTGTTTCGGGTTCGAGAGCTTTTGGTTAAGAAGGATTCGGGGCTCGGTTTTGGCACAAGCAAAAAATGATTTGGGGGGTCTACCATGATATCACCCTATAGAAATCTACGAAAGCAAGGTAATGTAGGTTGCCCTGGACACGACCCTTCTTTGCTACCCACAGAAGTTGCGCGTAGGGGCCACACATCGTGAGCACCAGTGGGTTCTGTGGGGGCCGAGTTTGAAGGTCAAAAATCGATCTTATATTTGACCTTCAAAAGTCGCGCGGCAGGGCCGCGCATCATGAGCATCAGTGGGTCTTTGTTGGGGACGGGGCCCANGGGTTCTGTGGGGGCCGAGTTTGAAGGTCAAAAATCGATCTTATATTTGACCTTCAAAAGTCGCGCGGCAGGGCCGCGCATCATGAGCATCAGTGGGTCTTTGTTGGGGACGGGGCCCACACATCGTGAGCACCAATGGGTTCTGTGGGGGCCGAGTTTGAAGGTCAAAAATCGATCTTATATTTGACCTTCAAAAGTTGCGCGGCAGGGCCACGCATCATGAGCATCAGTGGGTCTTTGTTGGGGACGGGGCCCACACATCATGAGCATCAGCGGGTTCTGTGGGGGCCGAGTTTGTGGTCAAGCTCAAGAAAGAACACGAGGTGCATCGCTAGTTTTGGGGGTTTCAGGTTTTGGGACTTCAAGGCTTAAGGTTTTAAAGATTTCGCCTTTCACAGTTTGCTCGGGTTCTTCGAATCCACAGAACCAGGGAGGTGCATTGCACAATTCCAGGGCACGGGGCTTGGGACTTTCAAGCTTTAAGGAATGGCTTTTGAAAGGTTTGTTGAGTGGCTGTGCTTGATTAAGTAGGGCTTTCGGGTTTAAGGTATTTAGGGCGTCCGGGTTTGGAGTTTCGGGGTTTAGGGTTTAGGGTGCTGTGTTTAGAACTCAAGATTCTAGGATATCGACTTTGGTTTTAGCCATCCCGCTCTACTGCACGTGGATACGCTCTTGCAAACGGTTAGGTTCGCCAAGCTTAGCTAAGCAGCCCGGGGATCGTATCTGAAACAAAGAGACACCCCTCCCCTGCTTCAGCTTAAGACACAGAAATACCAATTGCTCCGAGCTGTTTAATCATCCATTGAAACCGATCATGTAAATATATGAGGGAACTTCCAGGATTCTCGATAATGGGACAACCTCCCGCTGCAATGGCCGTCATCAACAGAAGAGTGCACCTGCCGCACAGGTGCTGCGGTTGAGTGGCTGAGTGGCTGCGGGCCTTTCCAATTGGGTTTAGGTTTCCTTAAGTCATGCGAGCGCTAGTGCCTACTGTAGGTTCGTAATTTAAAAAAACCGACCTGCAAACTCTTCATCTTCCTTTCAATGAGTGTGCTTGTAGCTAGTATCGGTTGGCTCGAGTTATGAACTGCGCCTCTAACTAGAGGATAATATATTCGCTCTAAGTCCCAAAAGACTTTTGGGACATTTTCGCTTTGAGCCAAAGTTTAGGGTTTTAGGGTTTAGGGTTTAGGGTTTTACAGAAATCATAGCAGGGATAGTGTAGGTAAGCTGGGAAAGGCCCGGGCAAGTCCCGTCGGTTTGCGTGGCCAAGAGGTTTATAGGGAATGGAGCGAGGCGCAAAGTTTTGGGCTTTCATAAAGCCAGGGGTTTGGTTGTAGAGCGTTTCGCGCACGACGGATTTTGGGTTTGTTGCTGGGTTTTAACAGGTTTAGGGTTTAGGGGTATAGAGTGGTTGAAGGGTTTAGAGTTTCGTGGTTTGGGAGTTTGAGAGGTTTCGGTAGCTTAGAGATTAAAAGATGCTCCGGGGATGAAGGGCTTCGGGAGCGGCCCGCAAGCCCGAAGCAATCCTCAAACACCAAAGAAACCCTAGCCACCTGAAATTCTAACCAGGAAAGCCGAGGCCTTAAAACCCCTAGGACCCCGAAGCCCGCAGAAAGCCAAACCTCTCAAAACTCCAAGAACTTCGACCCTCCAAGCCCGAACCTTGAAAGGCCCAAAAGCTGAAGAACCCGAGCCCTTGAAACCCTAGCCGTTGCAAACCCAAAGCAGGCACCCCACTGCTACTACCACTACCACTACTGCTAGCACTACCACCACTGCTGCTGTGCTGCTACAACAACTACTACTACTACTACTACTACTGCTACTGCCACTACCAATACTGCTACTCTGACTGCTTGCTATTTGTCTTGCTGATGCTACTACTGCTTTATCCAATGCTTCTACAACTATTGGTGATGTTATTCGTCGAATCCCAGATATGGCCTTGAAACCATTTTGTTGGCTTGTCGTACAGAAGATCTGGTAGGATCCCCCATAGGGTTGAAAGAACATCGACCAGAACTCCCACGGCTTATCGAAACCCACGACGAGCAGCAAATAGCCCAGATGCTCATGCAAGAATGAAACTTGGCTTGCAGTAGCAGGATGATGCACAGCCTGAGCGGCATGACGAGCCAACAAGGTTGATTCGGCCTAATTATCATCCGATGCATGATTGTGTTCGCGACCTAGCTTGCCTGCAGAAAAGATACACGAAGCCAGCAGATCCTTTGATGTCCATACACGACTTCTTTTTCGACTTCCGTTTGTTTCGATGTCCAGAAGATATCGGGGCACCATAGCCTAGATCGAAAGCCGCAACTTTGTATTTCCGGGCACATGCCAGGCGTGTGATTCGACCAACACCGGCAAAGTATTCGATCACATCAAACTTGCCGGACAGTTTCACACCATCCAACCAGGTGGTCATGAGAACAAGGAGCACATAGACCTTGGATATGGCAGGCACACAGCTTCGCCAGAATATCGTCACAAAACTACATACACAGATGATTTTTGCTAGGGTAGGAAGCTTGTTTCGATACAAGGGTCCTTCGGAAGCCCCATATGAATCATGGTTCGTAGAACCGTCTCCAGCTCTTGTGGTTTCATCGGAACGAAGCCGGCTCCAACACTGCAAAAAAATCTGAGCCGATATGTCGCACAGAAGACAGTGAGCTCAGCATACGACTTGTCATGCTTCCGCACAAGAAGCGAGCATCTCAAGCACATCACAACAGTACCCGTGAATTGTAAACATGTCGGTAAAGGCGGTCTGCACAGGACTGCAGTTGTCCAGCTCGAGCATACACGGCCAGCCCGCGCATGCTTGGCATCACGAAGATAACGAAGCAGTACCTTCCAAAATGCAGCTTTCAAACGTGATATTGAAACCTTGAGTCAGGCTTGTGCTCGCACACAAAAGCTGTTGATTCCTTGTTCTCCGCACCTCTCTCGAAAGACTCACTGAAAGACTGCATGCTTTGCGATGCAAGCGGAACGTTGAAGCCCAGCAGCAAGGAGGTTCTGACTATCCCCACGTCTGCTAGGATCCCCGAGAAGTCAAGGGAGCATCCTTCTTGTTTAGCCATGATGCCCGCAGCATGAATACACACAGCTTACTTGTACTATTCAACAACTCCTCTCATGAAGTCTACTCCCACACTTCTTGAATCCCTAGTTCAAAAGCGCTTACTCATCAGCCTCGTTGTCTTTGACAAGATCCTTCAAAGCCTCCTGTTGCAAATACTCGGGCACGATCAGCAGAGCCAGGCACTTGTACCGATCTGCTGTCGCGTTCGTCAAGCTTTCCTTGGGGTACCAGGCGGTGAAGAACTTGAAGAAGTGGTCCTGGTTGAAAGAAGCATCAATTGGTAATTTAAAGATCGCAACACCTCAACACACAAAGCCGATGACACCATCAACCCTATCCCGAAACCGTGCTCCTCCATCTTCGATGGAGAAACAATCTGATTGCTAACAGCTGCATGGTATGCATCGCGCAGTCCGATCCACTTCTCCTTGTTCGGGCCACCCTTCGGGCAATACCTCCGGGCAAACGTTTTGCTCGTTGCAGGATTTTCGGTCGCGGTCTCACCTGCGCTCGCAGGGGGCTCGCACGGCTTGGCATCCTTCTTCTTGCGCTTGCCAGCAACTGCTGGCTCCTCCTCCTCCTCCTCGTTCTTTCGCTTGTCTCGGCTAGGCTTAGCCTTCCCCTGCTTCGACTTGGTAGCCCGCTTCTGCTTGGTAGCCTCAGCCGCAGCAGCAGGCTCAGGCTCCTCGTAACGGACCGTCCCCGTGTTAGACCCATGCTCGGACCCCCTGTCTTCCTCATCACTTTGGCAACTGGCATTCGGTTTCACGGCCGCGGCTGGCCGCTTCATTGAAGGACGACCACGTCCTCCTCCACAACCTCCACGCCCACGCCCACGTGTGGGCTTCGGCTTCTCTTCCTGCCTCCGCTGCTGCTGCTGCAATCGTGTCAAAGAATCCTCGAAGCAACATCTGGACAGAGGCATTCCATAACGAATACGATACACTGCACACCACAACAGAACTGAGAAAGCCGGCAGACCTTAGCCTCGAAAACATCCAAATCTTCAAGCGCACCCGGGCCATGCTCACTGTCGCGGGTATCCTGCACCACAGGAACCGGTCGAAAAGGCTTTAAGGGCTCCTATATTATTCAATTCAGTTCGACAGAATATTCTACCAAGTCCTCGTCTGGAACTGCAGAAGCCGCAGGCTTGTCTGGGGATTCGTCTTGACCTCCGGGAGAAGCCGGTGGCTCTGGGGATTTGGGGGCCTCATGAACTCCGGTTGAAGCAACTGGCTCTGGGGATTTGGGGGCCTCCTGAACTCCGGTTGAAGCAACTGGCTCTGGGGATTTGGGGGCCTCTCGAACTCCGGTTGAAGCAACTGGCTCTGGGGATTTGGGCGCCTCTTGAACTTCGGCTGAAGCAGGTGGCTCGGCTTGGGATTGGAGTGCCTCGAATATGGGCTCCGTGTTCGGGACAGCTGCTCCCATCTCCTTTTCAATTCGACAAATCACAAATTGACAAGGCGGTTTAGCAACATCACCCTGAAACTGGAGTTTTACCGCGCCTGGTTCCCAAGCACACCCTCGTAGGTCTGTGTCTCCGCAGTGTCCATGTCGGTCGGGTAACGAGGAAGCTCTCCTGCAACAGTTTATGGGGCAACAAACTCCATGTCATGCATTGGAACACTTTACAGTTAGAATGCTTCAACCAACACAAACCAGACCTCGGGCAGGCAACGCGTTTCTGGCATGCTGTTGTAGAAGAGCGGCCTGGCGCTCCTTGATCTTCAACCTTAGAAGCTACACTGCATCGCACAAAGGCACAAATGTGCATCACGAATCCTCGCAAACCAAATCTTAATCCAAATCAAGTAACTTTAACTGCTCGATGCGCTGCTTGCGTACATCATGGCGGTCTATTGATGCTTCCTCAAAGGGGGCCTTTCTCTTCAATGCTGGGGCAGACGGGGGAGACGGATCGGTCGGTGTCTGCGAGGGTGCCGGTAGAATCTTGTGCTAGGGCGTCGGGTCGTCAGTGCTGTCCGACGGCCCTGCTGGATGCTTCGGGGAAGCAACCACAATCCCAAAAGATTGTCGCAACTCGTCATCACCCACATCGTCACCGGGTTCTTCTTCACAATCGTAGCCATCATCTTCCAAATTATCCCCATCATGCTCCACCACTGCCTCGTCACCCTCATTAGCCTCCTCTTCCTCCTCTGCGAGGTCTGGGCCAGGCCAATGACTCCGAAAGAATGCATAGACTCGCTGCAGCTCCGGGTCCTTTGTTGCAATACGCACAAGCTACTAGCAAAGACTTCGGCTCTAACCACACTACAACTTCATAATGCCCGGCAGGAATCACGTCGCTTGCTCGAAGCATACAACCGTCTGTTGATGAGGCTCACGAACCCCTTGATTGCATGGCCTTCGCAAAGGACGTTGGCCGGATCCGGCTCCATCTTCAAGTCCTGCCGAAGTTGTCTGACCTGCCCAGAGCCGAGGATTACACTATGGATCGTTCACTATTGGCTACCGGCACCCACCCAGCCTCCTTCTTGGGCGGGCCCACGTTGACCGCTATTTGGCTTGGGGATTGCGGGCATAGGATGGAGCCCACAACTAGCAGGACGTCCACATTCATCCTCAAAGCCTTCTGTGTTATCTTACCCGTGTGCTTCGGGCTCGGCCAACGCAAGAGGGTCTGGCTCTCAAGCATGCGCTGCCGACACTCCTTATTGTTGGCCAAAGCATCAGCAAGGCCATCCAAATGGCCTTTTGGTAAAGAGTATCGCTTCTGCGGCATGGAACCAGCACACAAGCTTCAAAGCTGAAGACGAAACACAGATCCACGTGGATCAAAACGAGCTTGAGCAGCTAGACACGAAACAGATGCGTTTATCTTGCTGCGACATGAGCACACTCAGTCACTCAGCAATTCAATCTCACTGAAACATGGAGTGGGGGGGCACACAAAGCCTGAGATGCTCGTCCATGGACCTGCCGACAGCGGGGGTATATTCTGTGCTCACGTAGTGAACTCAAAAAGCTTTACCGCTGCCAACCAAACAAACATCATTTTCCCCGAAAGCATGCCATGCCAAGGCGTTGAGGTGATAAAGCCTCGCTTCTGCACGCCACACTATTGCAGGCGCTTGCGAAGAGTCGCCTAGCTCAAACAGCCCCGTGCACCAAGATCTCGCTTGATGTCCTCAAACACGCCCGCCAGCAGTGCCTCAGCTACGGTATCGACGAACGATAAAAGCAAACAAGCCGTAATTTCGGAGCACATGCTCCCTGCAGCCGAAAAGCTTAGCTTGTGAAACTCACGCCACAGCAACCAGGTCGACCCCTTGTTGTAAAAGTTCTCCAAGAGATTTCGGAACTGGGTCTCGTTGATGCTCGCCTCGGGAAAGCCCAACTACCAACTGTGGTTTCCATGATAAATGCTGCAAAGCTTGATGAAAGACAGCTATTGCATGCAGCCAGTGCTCATCATTCGATGTTGGATGCAGAACGTGATTGGCTTGCTTCCAGAAAGCACCAGGCATGCTCATCAGGCCTGAATAGGTCGGGAACGGAAATTTATACATCTCGGTACATTCTGCTTTGAGGAACCTGGCCTGAGTCGTAAGCGTTTTGAACCAGTTCCGAAGCTTTCACTGTACACGCCATGAGCTTTTCACAAGTGGAACACGAAAGAAGCTACTGCGTTGACGAACTGAGCCCAACGAACAATGCCATGCAAGCACCGGCTGCATATCGCACATGGTGCTGCAACTACGCAAGCAGCAGCTGCAATGGTGCCCTGTCCGAAACAGGCCTGGCTGAAGAGAATGGTGCAAGTACCTGCCGTTCTGATTCAAAAGCTCAGATTAATCGGATGCAACCGTGGTGGGGAGGGGGGCGCACTTTCTTTGGTGACCCATACGACACAGAACACCAGAAGGGCACCTGCGAAGGTCAAAAGTAACTGAAAGCAATTCCACGGCGACAGTTGGTCGGGGCCCACCTTTGTGGTCAAAGTCTGTAGAGGAACCTCCACGAAAGAAGACTCACCAAATAATGCCAGCATAGCAACGACAACAGCGAAATCTGAAGGCCTGCGCCACGGTGTTGTACTGAGCCCTGGCGTAGAAAACCGCAGGAGTACCTGTGATCGGCCGGTTTGATTTCTTCTAACAAGGACCACCCAGTTCAACATGACATCGTATGCATAACTGTTAGAGGGCGCACCGTTCTGATCGTGGGCTCCCCGTCAGCAGCAAGAGGCCTAGCCTGCCTACTTTAGATAGTTGTTGCCTGATATGCTTGCAAGCATTCTCAAATCTCTAGAGGATCCCGCAAGAATGACAAAAGACTAGATTGAGAAATCTTTGGATTTGTTGTGTAGAATCTCTAGAAGATCCCGAAAGAATTAAGTTATGGGCTAAGGCGGCCGGTTTCGAGCTTCAGGGCTTGTCGCAAGATGTTGCAAGTGCTGAATGTCTGAATGTCGTGTGCGAAGGTGCGACAAGGTGCCACACCTACAAAAGCTTGAGCAATCAGGAACACGAACCAGCCAAAGAACGGTTTCGCCCAATCCAACACGAACACGCCCAATCACATACGAAGTCGCCGACTTCAACATCTGAATATAACATGCGCCCACAAATTGCCGAAAAGCTTTTCGAGGAAGCGGGCATTAAAAGAACAGCAAACCGAATACACAGGTATATANAATCACATACGAAGTCGCCGACTTCAACATCTGAATATAACATGCGCCCACAAATTGCCGAAAAGCTTTTCGAGGAAGCGGGCATTAAAAGAACAGCAAACCGAATACACAGGTATATACTACTATTGCATTGTGGATTTAGGAGGGACACGAACCTTGAAGTACAGATCCTTCGCCGCATGAGCGGTTCTCTGACCCACAGGGTCCATGTACACATCGAAAAGGGACTACAAGTAGCTGCTTTAGGTTCAAGAATGGGCAAAAGTATAAGTTATAAGCTATAGGAACAGGTGGACCCTCAGAAAAAAACAACAGAAACACTCGAGATGACTAGTTGGTCCCCCGAGGTGTCTTAGATCACTCTGAACTCTCATAAGAGGGACCTGAAGGACCCTGCTCTACCCATAGGCCCCATAGTAATTCCTTTTTGGGCTTATAGAATTCTAAATATGAACCCCCAAAAGGAACTACTATAGGGCCTATGGGTAGCTTACCTGGCTCAAAGACCCCTAACCCCGGCAGCGCCGTTTGTGGTCCTTCGGCCGCCACTTTCCGGGTGTCTTGTTGTAGGTCCTGCTCTTTCCCTTCGAGTGAGTCGCAGAATGCCTGTCTTCAGCGGTCGAGAGGGTTTAAGGCTTGTGGATGTTGGTCTGAATAGCTTGTCGGGAACCGGAATCATATATGGTTAAGTAGTGGTCCTTCGGCGCTATCATCTAAGAAGCACGGACGGAAGCGCAGGAACCGAAGATGTGGAATCCTGAATGCAACTCCCAGCGTCCGAAGACTCGAAACCCAAAAACCTCAAGTCGCTCAGGGTTTAAAGATGTAGGGTTGAGCTAAGGTTTACCCATAGGCCCCATAGTAGTTCCTTTTTGGGGCTCATATCTAGAATTCTATAAGGTAATCCCCAAAAAGGAACTACTATGGGGCCTATGGGTAAACCCACAGTTTGTCTAGTTCCGCGGGTAAACGTGCAAGCCTCAACAATTCTGAGTTTCACGGTTCAGCGTTTCAGGATGGAGGGATCGGGTGATTCAAGGTCGGAGGCTACTGGTGAAACCCATCTTGTTCATGTCATCCCTAAGCACTGAACCCGAAGCCCTGGAGCTTAAACCTTAGCTCAAGCCTACTCATAGGCCTCATAGTAGTTCCTTTTTGGGATTACCGAAAAGAATTCTAAAACATGAACCCCAAAAAGGAACTACTATGGGGCCTATCAATAACCCTAAACTCACTATGACAGACTGCAATGACAGCGGAATGCCTCTGCGAGCCTTCGGTGCCATGCCGTAACGAGGGCTGAAACCTTATAAGCCCAAAGTCTTCTTGTAGACTTTCAAAACAGCCAAAAGCCCTTATATATTATGGTCTTTGGGCCCAAAAGCCTCGATACATGAGTCCTTAGAGCCCTGTGTATAATCTCAAAATGCACCTGCAGTCACTTCGCAGATTCTCTATCGGGGGCTGCATACAAGCTTCCATGTTGATCGCCTTCAGAAGTGCATTCCCATTGGCTGTTCCTGTTTAGCGGACCTTTATAAAAAAAAATCCCACCCCCGTTCGGGCATAAAACGATTTTGCTCTTCTGTTCTCCCCTAAACCCTAAACCCTCAACCCTAAAACCCTAACCCCTAAACCCTAAACGGGGTAGAAAGTTTGAAAGCTGGACCCCGGGCCTTTGAGTTGGGAGCCCTTTGAGAGCCCCTTTCTGCTCTACCCGATCCTGTGAAGTGCCGGTTTCTGGGGTTGGGGTGGCTCCGCCTGATGAAGAAGCCCTACCTGGAGCCTAAGAAACCTACCTTTTTTAGGTTCCTTACTATCATTTCCTCATATAAAACCTTAAAAATGGAGGTTTCTTAGGTCCAGGTACAGCGAACCCTCATAACTCGAACTTGGAACGCAGATTAGAAAGAAACCTACCTGACTTAGAGCCCTTGTAAACTACCCTTGGGCAAACAGTCGCTGCAGAAAACAATCCCTAAACCCACACCCCAAACCAATGGCTCTGGGCCTCTCTTGCTGCTCTTGTTCAGACTGCTCCGTCTCAGACTCTCTCGGTGTTGGCCTTGACATCACTCAGGCTAACATGGATGTATACATATATTGTAACATATGTATATTGTATATGTGTTTGCATTTGTTGCTTGTAGGTTTGTCGCATTTTACGGTAACTATGTGTTTTCTTGTTACCTAATGCGCATTCGTCTCAACTCTCTGTTAGAAAGATAGGTGCAACTATATCTGCTTTGCAGCTGTGTTGTCCAAACATGCCGTTTCAGCATGCGGAAATGTATCTCAAAGCTTCCGAGATCTCTTGACAACCTGTATTGGGGCTAGAGTGTGCAACAAGGACTCTGAATCAGATGCCCTTACTTGGAGGCCCGGGGGACTTAGTAAGTCAGTTATAAGTAGGGCCAGGATTGGGGTAACTCCATTCAGGCTACTTATAGCCTGCTTACTAAGTCCCTGTATAAAAAACTATAAAAGCTTGTAGTGTAATCTAATGTCATGTAACATAAGATCCTATAAGATCCTATAATATCATATGGTATCATATGATATAATATCAGATCATAGACATGATACACTGTAATAAATTTACCAAAATACGGTACAATTTGATATAACATAACATAATATAACATATAGTCTTACGCATCTCTGAAGGCTCGCCTTTGGACTTTACGATTCAGGGTTTAGGGCCCTGCTATCGGGGCTTCATAAAACCATCATCACAATATTCGAGGCTGGGGGAAGATAACAGTATGGCGATGTAGAGATTTTACGGAGTGGCTAAAAAAAGTGTTCCCTACACCCTTTAAAGCTTAACCCATGTTTAGGGCTTAGGGTTGCCACTGCGAGTTAAATCATCTTTCCAGGGATTCACTGGCTTGCCGGAGCGCTGTTTGTGCGCGTGATGTGTGCTTGGCTCTTGGACAGGTTCGAGTTCGAGAACGTTTCAGGGGGTCACTAGGTCCCACCTCTGGGTTATCTTGGCCCAGTACTAGCAAGCCCCGAACCTTTGAACTGAAACAAAACGCACAATGAAGGCTTATGTAGGTTAAGATGACGCATACGGGTCTAGAGTGTGTTGCAATTACACCAAACAATTGCAAGTCCCACTTCATGCCCCGCATAGCTACCACAAAAATAGGATCAAATGGTAAACTTGTGGGTCAAAAGGTTTTCGGCCAGGGCGGTTAGGGCTTAGGGTCCAGGGTTTAGTGTGTTCGACATGACTACAGTAGGCACCCAGAATCCAAAGCATCATGCTGAGAATGTCCCATAACACTACACTTGCGAACAGCCTCCCCACACTTGCATGCAGCAGGTTCAAAATCTGGGAACCACACCCTGCGCTGGTGTCTATGTCGGCAGCTTCCTCGCAACATCTGTGCGGGAGAGAAGACGCAAGTTGCCCAGCCCTATGGCTCCAATTACTTCATCCCGAACCCAAAAAACTTAAACCCTCAACCCAAACCCCCAACCCCTAAACCCCTCAACCCCAAACTCTAACCCCCATAACCCAAATAATGGGCTGCTGGGCTATAGATGATGACTCTATGCCCAAGCCAGACGCTAAGATGCTGTTTGCAAGCTCGAATCTTGTCCCGGGTCCAGGTATGTCGTGGATTACTGTGTCTGTCCTTGCCCTGTAATTATATGGGCCCCTACACAACCATCCAGATATAACTGTAGTAGTCATAGCAAGCAGGACTGCAGAGTGTCGATTGAATTCGAATGTTAAGCTTCGGACGTGCGCGGACCCTAAACCCTAAACCGTCTCATCCCCAACTCTCAACACCCTGAACACCCTAAGCCCTGACCTTTATGATTTTCCCAGAGGGTCCATATACACTACTATTGTGGAATTAGGTCCCCAAAACCATAATGGGGATGGTCTTTTAGGGTCTAATTCCGTGTATATGGACCCTCTGGGTTTCGGGTCTCTTAGAGACACGCCCCAAGCTGGTTCGGCTCCTGTGCGGCTTTGCCGTCCTTGCCTGCAGGATGCATCTTCGTACGAGGGAATAGGGCCGGTTAGGGCTTTAGGGCATAGGCTTTCGGATGTATTTCGTAGGGCTCAGTAAGGGTGTGCTAACGGTTCCATTACGGATCGTTTGCTTTCAGAAAAGTAGTCTGCGCGTTCTTGCAATAAGAGTTTTTACTTGGACCTTCGTCGGGGTCTATCTTCTGTGAGACTCACAGTTCGAGTGCTTCAGCTGTAGCGCTATACGGGTTTAGGGTTTACCCATAGGCCCCAAAGTAGTTCCTTTTTGGGATGACCTTATAGAATTCTAATTATGGACCCCAAAAAGGAACTACTTTGGGGCCTCTGGGTAGGGCTTGGGCTTCCTATCTTCCAGTTCGAGATTTCCAGGGAGCCTAAGAGCTGAAGCAGATAGGGTTTAGGGTTTAGGGTTTGGGGTTTAGGGTTTTAGGGTTTAGGGTTTAGGGTTTAGGGGTTTAGGGGTTTAGGGTTTAGGGTTTAGGGTTTAGGGGTTAGGGTTTTAGGGTTTAGGGTTTATGCCCGTCGTGCAAACACACACTATATTGATTCTGACCCTACCCCCAAGGGTCCAAAGGACCCAATAATTAGGTACTCGGTTTTAGGGTTTAGGGTTCAGGATGGTAGTTATGTAGGTTCGGATTTTGGAGAGTATATGATTATTGGACCCTTGGGGTACTATACTAAACCTGAAGCCCTGAACCAATTCGTCGGGATTACGCTAGTACTCGTAAGTAAAGCACGATGTTCATCCGACGCTCCAGCAACCCATGAATTGGATACCCCCCTCATTTAATAATTGTTGACTGTTCCAACTTCAACACTTTCCACTTTCATTTTTCGTGCTTGGTCTGGTCTGGTCTCGGTGTTTTGGACGGGGTATAGGAAAATAACCCTAAACCTCTAAGCCCCTGAGCAATAAACCTTAAACCATAATCCCTAAACCCCTAAACCCTAAACCTACAGTTAGAAGATGGACTGAGCCCAGGCAAAAGTTATAAGATGGCGTCGCCGCATCCAACGTCCCAACTGCCTGCTTCCAATTTTCCGACTACTACCATCCAACCTAAACTCCCTACCCATAGTAGTTCCTTTTTGGGATTTCCTTATAGAAATTTAGATTCTAAATATTAACCCCAAAAAGGAACTACTATGGGGCCTTGTGGGTAAACCCAAACCGTATATAGGCTTTTTACTTAACAGATCGTTAAAACCGTGCCCCTAACCCTGAACCCCTAAACGAAGTGAGCGAATCACTCAGAACGGGATCTAACCCTAAACCCCAAACCCCTAAACCCCTGATCTTTATGGTCCTGAAATAGCGGTCTACCTGGGTGGTTATCAAAATTATGGTCACTTTTTGGGTCCTTATATAATAATATAATACGGCACCAAATATTTAGGGTACCCAAAAAGGGACCATAATTTTGACAACTACCCACCTGACTACGTCGAACCCAGGTCCTTTCTTCGTTGACTGGGTCTTATATGCCGATTTGTCGAATATCCTACGGGAACTAAGGGTTTAGGGTTCAGGGCTTAGGGAACTAAATGCTAACCTTTGGGTTTATGTAGGGATTACAGTACCCGCGAAACGAAACAGTTACCTACTCCACTACGGTTGATGGACAAAATCCTGCATTACCCATTGTAAGGAATATACCATAATTCCCAAAGTTTAGGGTCCTTAGGGTCATGCAGGATTTTGTCCATCAACCGTACTAGCTATGTCTACGCTCTTTTGAGTCCCACCACTTGGAATCCGGGAATCCGGGGAGCCCACACCCACACGCCCAGAAACCCGACCAAGCACTGTCGTTTCACAATTTAGGGTTTAGGGTTTAGGGGTTTATAGGGTCTATAGGGTCTATAGGGTCTAGGGTTTAGGGGTTTATAGGGTTTAGGGGTTTAGGGTTTAGGGTTTAGGGGTTTAGGGTTTGGGGTCAAACCCCGCTGCAGTCCCTGCCAAAGCCCTCGAACCGCCTTTCCTTAAGTCAACACGGACGTCTGAAAAACACCCAGGCCCCTGTGGTACTACTTGTGACCGTGTTAGGTGTCATGCTGGGAAGAGCAGTGTACATAGCCACGGAGGCCAATTCAAGTAACATACCTTATCCCTCGAACTATACGGGTCCTCGCACATCGGTTTATGATTCAGATATATTATCGCATCGAAGGGCATTGGGGGTTTTGGGTCTCTGGGTGCATGCAAATCGATGTTTCCGATATTCTGTAAGTCTTCCGCGAGCCTAATTTGCATTTGGGTATCATAGAAGAAGGTTCAAAGCCATAAATACACCAAGCAGCCGCATGATTCTGCTCTCTGCTCTGACTGGGGCATAGAACCAACATGAACCACCTAAGCCCTTATATAACCAAAAAACTGGCCTAAAACCTAAACCCGAAACCGATATAGGTGCTTACCCATAGGCCCCATAGTAGCTCCTTTTTGGGATTACCTTATAGAATTAAAAAAAATATGAACCCCCGAAAGGAACTACTATGGGGCCTATGGGTGGGAGCCTTCGAGCTTCAAGCACTGCAAGTCTCCAAGATGCACCTAAACGTCACCTGCCAGTCCCCCTCTTCGTGCCACATACCCATAGGCCCCATCGTAGTTCCTTTTTTGGGTTCATAATTTTTAATTCTATAAGGTAATCCCAAAAAGGAGCTATGGGGCCTATGGGTACCCTCAAAGACTCGCAATGAACGGACGAACGACACACACATGCAGACATGCCAACATACGAACACGCATAGACAGACAGACAGACAGACCGACCGACCGACCGACCGACCGACGGACAGACAGACAGACAGACAGACAGGCAGACAGGCACGCGGACAGACAGACCTATATGCCAACCTACCTACATACATACATGCATGTTTGTATATATCTATATATGTATACACATACATATGGCATACATATATGTATACACACACAAACGACATGTACGTACAAACCACATACGCAGAAAACTCAAAAAACACCTACAGCCCGTCCTGGGATTTCGGTGAAGAACTGCAGCTCTTCCGGCTTTTCCAAACCCGGGGGCGGCTGGAATTTAAATTCCTCAGGCCAGCTTCGATGTAGGGAGGGCCTATGGTGTGGTTTAGGGTTTAGTCTTTAGGGTATTGGGCAGTGGTTTTCTTATGGCGTTTAGGGTTTGGGGTTTGGGCTTTGTGCATACGTGATAAATTAGGGGGAAAATTGGATAGCAGAGCTTACCTACGGCACTCACAGCAGGTTTTGCATCCCACTTGCTAAGTCGGGGGTTTGAGGATTGCGGTTTAGTGTTTGTGGCATGGTGAGGTCTCTTCGGCATGCGGTAAGGGTTTCACAGTTGCCGTGCTCTTTTGAAGACAACAAACCTGCAGTAAGGTCTTACGAATGCACTTCCTTTCCATGCATGGGCCCTTTCAGAAACAGCAACGAGGGTCCAAACAGGGAGCACACTAAATCCCCTTACTCTAAAGCCCCAGAGGCTAAAGCCCGAAACTAAAGGCAAAAACCCGAAACCCAAACCTAAATTCGGAAAGCCCAGACGCTCGATCAAGGGAACTTTTGTCTCGGCTTTTAAATAACCAGCAAGAACAATTATGAACTTGTCGTTATACTGGTTCATCCGTATCTACCCATAGGCCCCAGAGTAGTTCCTTTTGTAGAATTCTAAATATGAACCCCCAAAAGGAACTACTATAGGGCCTATGAGTAACTTATATGGAACAGGTCCCCAAGAAGAAAGTAATGAAGTATCGCAGCTCCTCGTCTGAAACGTGCCAACTTGCCAGGTGGCTGCCATGACACATTCTACATGGTCGAAATGAGGCAGGTAGTAGCCCTGAGCGCGGATCCTAAAGCCCTATGCCGCCAATGCCTTAAGCCCTAAAGCCCTAAACCTTAAACCCTACACCCCAAAACCTCAAACTCTAGACCCTAACGGCTTCTTTGGGCTTCGCAAATGGGGGGGGGTTAATAGTTATTTGGTTTTGCAGTGCCGAGTCTAGTAAGGCTACAGCCCACGGACTTGTATAAGGCCATCATAACAAGGAAGCCTGGTCCGGGACAGCCTTAAGTCCTGACAACGCTCAGGGTTTAGGGTTTGATACCCAAAGGGTCCTAGGTACTGTTATGGGGGATACTTCCCTAAATCATAATAGTAATTCCTAATATAGAAACCCTACATTCTACTATAAAGGTACTTTGGACCCTTTGGGATATAGGGCCCTTTGCTAGACAATAACCCTGTGCACGGCCAGGGTGTCAGTGCTTACAGGGTTTTGGGGTTTACCCATAGGCCCCAAAGCAGTTCCTTTTTGGGGTTCATATTTAGAAGTCTATAAGGTATTCCCAAAAAGGAACTACTATGGGGCCTATGGGTAGGGCGCAGGGCATGTATACCTAGTTCAGACGAAAGGGCGAGGGCCCCTCCAAGGTGGCAGACACAACGTAAGCCCTAAACCTAAACCCTAAACCCCATACCAAGGACCCCAACAGGGACCCTGATTTAGAGAACTAGTATAGGGGCAAAGAATAATTACCAATGTTATTTTGGTGGTTTATTCTTATGTATGTAGTATGATCTACCCCCAACCCTATTCTAATTATTAAGGCCCCTATAGTACCCATGCAGAAGAAGCCGCTGCTTGGGCAGCAGGAAGTTTCCTATCTTCATGTCGTGCTTAAGTGCAACGCCAGCTTGAAGGTTCAGGGCTTCAGGTTTTTTGGGGGGTTGTGGGGTTTACTTAGTTGCTGAGTTCATAAGCCCCAAAAGTATACACTTTCAGCTTTATAGTGGGTAATATTATCCCAAGAGGTGTAGAGTCTATCCACACAGCTACTAGGTTTAGGGGTTTAGGGTTTACGGGTTTAGGGTTCAGGGCTTTAGGGGTTCATGGCTCAGGGGGCCATACTATTTTGGGGACCTAAAGCGGTACCTCCGAGAACTAAAATGTCCTTCCCCAAGCCATGATTTTGGTTTTGCCGAATGGATTGTCTGAAAGGATCCGTCCGTTGATAGACCACTGCGAAATTGAATAATGTAGAGTAGGGCATTGGGACATATTCTCGTACCCTAAACCCTAAAAGTGTCTACATTTTCAAGCGGTGCCGAATTTAGGGTCGAGGCGTCTCCGGGTTAAAGGCAACACGGTCGAGCTACAGGACCAAACCCCAAGCCCTAAACCCTAAAACCTCCACCCTAAACCGTAAACCCGTAAACCCCAAACCCAAACCTTCAACCCTAACCCTTAAACTCGAACCCCTAAGCCCTAAACCCTTAAACCCCTAAACTCCACCCAAACCCCTCCGCCCCCCGAAATAAGACAAATTAGACTCACGGAGCAGAAATGCCGAGCCTTAATCTCAGAGGCCTGAACGGGTGCAACCTCCCAGGCACGGACTTTAGGATTTCGGGTCTGATCATAGGCCCCATAGTGGTTCCTTTTGGGGGTTCATATTTAGAATTCTATAAGGTGATCCCGAAAAGGAACTACTATGGGGCCTATGGGTAGGGTTGAGGGTTAGGATTTAGAGTTTAGGGCTTTAGTTGTTACGGTTTCGGGTTTCAGGGCTTGGGGTCTCGGGGAGTATGTTTTATGTTCACGCTTCGGGGGCTCGCTCAAGGCTTATTTCGGTGCTTCCGGTTTCAGGTGGGTTGGAGGTTTGGTGTTGAGAGTCTTGGGATGAGCTCAATAGGCTTAAAGATCTGGGTTTTTGGGTTTGGAGAGGCACAGAGTCTAGCATGCCACCCTAAACCCTAAACCGTGATGTTCCGACTGGGGAATCGGTTCGTGGCTTCGAGGTTTGGTGCGTGAGGCTTTCGGGTTCGAGGGTCTACCCAGAGGCCCCAAAGTAATTCCGTTTTGGGGTCCATATTTAGATTTCTATAAGGTCATCCCAAAAAGGAACTACTTTGGGGCCTATGGGTAGGGCTCGAGGATTTAGGGCTCAGTTTGAGGGGCTTACGGTTTTCTGCGCGATGCAAGCCGCTCGACAAGAAGCTGCACAGGTCCTACCCTTCAATGATTAATGCCATGGTGGCACGGTTTAGGGTTTAGGGTCTACCGTCATCCTGGACTCTAGCACCTGTTCTTGGATTTGGATCACCTATTTCCATGGCAAGAGTAATAAGACCAAATTTTAGCTTTGACATAAAAACCAAGGAGGGTTTTGGTAAGCCCTGAGCCCTAAACTCTCATGGCAAAGCTTTAGCCCACCGTGCCTTCGGCTCCTCACGCACAGCGACTGCTTCCCTCAGCCATCGGCTCAGACACCCAAATATCCCTTTCACAAAAGCCACTTATCAGCTGTCCCGGGGATACATATACATATATACATATATATATAATATAGATACACATGTATATTATATTATGTATGTATATGTATGTATGTATGTATATATATATATATATATGGGCGCACCCCTATTTGGGGTCCCCTACGTTTTTCGTTATGCCATCTGACGCGGCTATAGCCACCCGACTAGGTTATAACATATATACATACATGTGTGTGTGTGTGCAATTGCTCATAAAGGGCCATGAGGGTGTATGAACATATAAAATACATACACTTGAATACACACGCACATGT